>JAKTUB010000392.1:0-28759 GCA_030556465.1 Metschnikowia picachoensis | reverse complement strand
TGGGATTCAATGCGTGCTCCTTGGGAGTATCATCAGCACCACGCACCTGTTTGGTCTTAGCTCGATCGCCTACAGTCCTCTTGATTTGCCCCTTGTTATAGACTTACTAAAAACTTACATCATATTAGGTGTGTTTCATTTTACATCACAGTGCTCTTTTCGTTTCTCTCATCGCAGTAAGATGCTTTCCGCGCAGGCTACACCAAATGGTTCTGCTGCCTGTTGCGCGCTCCCGAAGGCCTCAACTTTACACGCGGTTGATCAAAATTTTCCAGTTCAGACATTTCGATCCCCGAGCGCCATGAACAAACAATTTGTACGCCTTTTCTCCAGCACGGGGGCCAAGGCGAAGAAGTATTCGACCGTTGAACCTGTTCACCATCTAGTTGAGGTGAAAAAAGCTGCGTTGTCACCAAGATACCAGCCATTGTTAATGCCTAGAGACGACATAGAGTCTGTCGGTTTCAAGCCAACGGAAATTGATCAAGATAGGCTTGGCGAGCATTACAAGAACACTTTAAAAAGTGATTTGATGTTGCATTTTTATGACCACACAAATAAGACAATTCCGGGTGCCAAGAAAAGAGACTGGGGAACTGACTCTCCATACGCATTGTACCGTTCATGGCAAAAACCAAGCGGGACACCTCGTCCCACGAGAGACATCAAGCCCATAACACCGAAAAATATCCCGGAGTTGAGTGCAATTTCCATCAACTTATACTCAAAAGAAGCGTTGGAGCACTCATGGCTTAACATTTCCGCTAGATTACAGATCGCTCAGATCACGAATGTCAAGCCGAAGCAGGCATATAACAGAGCAAATGTATTGCAGTGGAAAGTCAGAGAGGGGAAGCCATGTGGCTGTAAGGTCGAGTTGAGTGGCAGAGACATGCACCAGTTCCTTTCGACTCTAACCGAAATGGTCTTGCCGAGGATTAGATATTACAAAGGTATAAGCAATACCTCTGGCGACAAAGGTGGTAATATCACATTCGGTTTAGACCCAGAGCACGTGAAGTACTTCCCTGAGATTGAAAACTTCCAAGAGCTCTTTCCTAATCTTTTTGGCTTCCACATTACCTTTAAGACCACTGCGAGAACAGATGAAGCTGCACGAACTCTTTTGAGTGCTATGGGAATCCCCTTCTATACTCGCCCAAAAAACCTGTAAATAACTAGACATAACCATTCATTTCGAACCATCGAAATTGTGCCGAGCACTTCAAAATCAACTGTCATTCATTACGTGAATGTTATTTTGAATACTTGTTGTGCAATTTTAGACTTCGAGTAGATCCTGACGTAATCATTCAGCAAGTGAAAGGAGGTTTGCAGGCCGCCTTTTGTTAAACTTTTTGAGATTCTGAAAACCACATTCTTCTAGTCAGTCCAGCAAAAATAATTTTGAACATTGGCCTCAGTTTGGAGGTGGGAGTGCTGCGCGTTGCATTATCACAGCGCGGCTTCCCCGTACTTTCCATTAGGCATCACAACAGATGTCTCTTCTCTCAATCGTCCACGAGTTCGCAGTTTTGTATTCATCGAGAGTTTTGCAAAAAGAAAAAAGATGGTCAGATGGTCGTTTAAGATACTACGAGCTAAACAATAAATTGGAAGTTCTCAGCGATGATATGCTCTTAGTCAGTACCGATTTTTATCCCCACCATGCACGGAAACCCCTCGAGACCGGAGTATTTGACGAAGGAAATGTATATGTTCTACCGAGCGGCAAGCTTGTTTTGGAATTCAACGAATATCTCGGCAGCTTTGAGCGGGATTTATCGAGCATTTTTGCGAAAAGGGAGTTGGCTGTAAAAAAGGAGACCAGGATGGGCACCGACGCGGGTTGGCGCAATTCCGCGCGAACCAAGACCGAGGGAACGTCGAATGAAATGGAAACGTGTCTTTTGAAAGACGAATTGAGAACGTCGGGTCTGCCCGTTAGTCCCAGCTCTCAGCGGCTCAACCCAACACGAGGGCGGCCCATTGGCTTGAGAAAAAGACCAAAAATCTCAGTAAAGCCGCCCAAGACTTTGCATTTACTCAAAGACGACGTCAGCATACGATTGGATGCTTCTTTCCAATCCGCATTCAAGTATAGCGAGAGGATACCACCTGGCTCAAACAAATTGAGTACAAGATTGAGACATGAATCTGGTTTGTTTCTGATTGCAAGCGAGGATACTGTGACCAAGAAATTCGAGGATGGCCTTTTGCCGGTTTTTGCCGGGCCTGCTGAACTTTACACAGATTGAATCCTCACTGATGCTGAAGTGTTACCCCAATAACCACAGAACGTCGAATGGGTCAACTTTTGCTACAAGCCTATTTGATACCGAGGTATTAACAGCAAACTCATATGTTTCGAAATTCAGATTGTCACTCGATTGTACAATAATTTCGAGTTACGTGATGAGCTTATATTTGCTTACCGAAGTCATGGTATAAAGAGGGTTCACTGGGTCAAAGCTTTCAACGAAAAAGTTGAGTACGCTTTGTTGGGTAGATTAAAGGTGGCATTTCGGGGAATATCTCAGCCTTCACTCTTCTTATTTGCACCTTTTTGGAGTCGAGTCTATTTTCGGGTTGATTTCAGTATCGGGAGGGGATTCCTACGCGAAAGAAAGTTGTTAATGCAGGTACCATATTCTCAAAATGCATATGTTGGGTATATTTGTTAATATAAACTACATTTTCAAACCAGTTTTCGATGATTCGATACCTGACGGTTGTCTAAGCTCAGAAGCACGATCGCCTATATCATTGGAAGAAGACGTGCTGAATATATTTGATTATACACAACGGCAAATGCGAGGAGAAAACAGCTGGGCTCAGTGTTTTGTCAGACTTAAGCCCCACGTTCCATACCGTCAAGTCTACCATCCTAAATTAAAACCCGCAGAGCTCAAGGATATACAAAAACCCTCGAATGACCCTTATGTGCCTCTGCAATGATCGGCTTTTCGAGAACCTCGAAGTCCCTTCTTTGTCCTCCTTTAAGAAAAAATGAGGGTGATATGAGCGGAAGTTTTTCCGAAAGTGCCAAGAGAATTAGTCGGCCGTCGCGGTGGACACTGATGATCGTGTCCCTCCAATTGAGCTCACAGGCAATGTACTGAAAGCCACATTCAGCATATGCATATATGTTTGAGCTTGAAGCCGTGCGTTTACTTCGATGACGCTTAATTTCTTATCGTGCGTTATCGTACGTCTCTGTGGAAAAATTGAAGGTTCGCTAATTTTAATTAATTGAGACATGCGTGCCAACGTGGGCCCTGTTAAGCGTCGCTCATGAACACATGAACACGTGCGGCTTGTATGCACCTCATAATTTATAGTGTCACAATGAGCAATGCACCGGCATAACCATATCAAAAGCCCGTTTGCTGCTTTCTAATTTTTCTCTTTTTTTTTTTTTTCTCCCCAACTTCCCAAATATCTAGGAGAGGGTTTTGTCGGATTCTTCTTCATAGCTGTGGGACCATAAATTAGTGACGTTTTAAAAGTTCGCCACAGAGATCACTCACTTCGCCTAGCAGGGCCTTCCACTCGGCCTCGTCACCTGATCTCTCACGAATAATCCAACTTCAACATATCCAGAATCAACGAAAAACAACTCATTCCAGTCATCAAACGGCCCCATTATCTTGTCTTAGACCCCGAGCAGAAAAAGACCCTAAAAACAGTGAATGAAGATTTGTGTCCATCACATTCTGAACCTTGACTGAAAGTGTGAACTGAAGACACGTTTCTCCAACATCTTGATGCAAGGTTCGTCATGAGCTTAATTATATCGTCACATACATGTCTGATGTCTTCAGAAGCACGGCAGTCTAGTCCTGCGAACTCCGCTCATGTCTCTCCGAAGTTGAGACCGCGTTCAGAACGGAAACACACTCAGACCTCAGGTGAGACGGGTCAACGCCGAGGCTCCCCAATGCATGCTTGTGCCATTTCACAAGACCACTCAAAAACTATCAGTGATACTAGCGATCCTTTCATTGCCCAGTACATCAGACCTTCCACTGGTGTTAAGCATGACTTTTACTTCAAGTCACTCAATAGGCAAACTTGTGTCAGCGGCTACGACTACTATCGGAAGTATTTGAAGCATGACAAACGAACATCCCCCAAAGCCATTATTTTAATAAAAGACGAATCGTCTGAAAGGAAAACTTTCTCGCCTTTGCGCCAGGAAACCTTTTATTCTGATAACCCCGAAACATCGAGAGAGAAAGACTCGTTTTATCAAAAAGTTTCTCAAAGAAGACGCAACTTTGGTTACGATGCATCAAAGCAGCCAGAGCTTAAGAAGCTGCAGCCACAAGTCAGAGTTCAAGCGCTCTCGAAAAAGTTTGAAGAGTGTCCCACCGCAGATTTGATCACTTTGATGGCTCGTATGATTCAATCTCTCATAAGTCTCAACGACCGCACTGTACCTGCGTCCGTTTCATGCCCTCCTTCCGCAAAAGTCTCGGGAATATCCTCCGAACAAAAAAAATTGTTGACCAGATACCACTCCCGGACCCCGCCAGCGATCTCTATTCACACATACATCAGTAGACTAGCGAGGTTCAACAATCTCACGCCAGCCACTTTGCTAACAACAATTTATTATATCGATCTTTTGTCACACAACTTCCAGCCATACTTCACCCTCAATTCATGGACGGTTCATCGATTCTTGTTGGTAGCAACAATGCTTGCACAGAAGTCATTAGAGGATTTCTTCTATACAAATGACCATTATGCACGGGTAGGTGGCGTGGCTTTGACAGAGTTGAACTTTTTAGAACTCGATTTTCTCAACCGAGTTGATTGGAAACTCGTACCAGCAAAACAAATGCTGCCGACTCAAACGTCGATTCGGCATCTGAAAGAAGTGCTAGATCTCTATTATTGGCAATTGATCAACCTAATGGGTAAGAACACCACAGACAAGGACAAGGTGACATACTCACTTGCGTGCTAAGTCGTCTCTAGCGATACGGATCACTTCAAATCACATTTCTTCTAACTGTGCCGGTTACTGCCTCATTCTGTCATGGAATGGGAAGCACGCATTTTTTTTTTGTGGGGAGGGGGGTATTTTAGAGTCGTTCAAAAGTGTTGAACGCACAGGTAAAGCTCGAAACATCAGAAATATTATATCATAAAACCGGAAATCAAAATAGCTAGTTATTTAACTATGTTTAAGGGAGTGTAGAAAATCCATTCAGCCCCGTTACTCTAGGAGTTTTTCTAAGTCCAAGTGTGGCCCAGAAGTTGTACGTCTCATTTCTCACTGGGGTTTGATTAGCTCAAACGAGCAACACAAGCTTCTGTCCACACTCATTATGGCCCCATAGTTGTTAAAGTCACCACAATAATTTGGAGCCAGAAACACAGTTACCAATTTCCTCTTGTTAAAGAACTCATACCCATCTTCAACCACCATGTGTCCTCTTACGATCAAATCCATGTTAAACTTTCCCAAAAAATGGTCGACGTGTTTTTTGCCGAAGCAGTAAGAAACACCACGGTCATTCTTGGGCCAGTTGTTGTGCGAGAACGTTCTCACCAGGGCATCGGGATCGGACCATAGCAAGTCGGCCAAAAGTCCCCTGTCTGGAATATCAGTGGGCCTTTGAATCTGCTCGACTTGTTTCAAGCTACGAAGCTCCGGTGAAAGTCCTCCGTGAATACAAAAGATCTTATCATTGATGGTAGCTGCAATAGGTAGAGTGTTGAACACATCGATGAAGCATTTCCACAACTTGTGGCTACCCGAGATAAGCGGCAACCTTCTCTTACATTCATCGTAGAAACCGTAAATTTTTGTGATGTTGGCGGATTCGTGATTGCCTCTCAACATAAAAAAATTTTCAGGGTATTTGATTTTGTAGCACAACAAAAGAAGTATGACTTCCAAAGATTTGTGTCCTCGATCAACGTAGTCACCTAGAAATAGATAATTTGAGTATGGAGGATAGCCGCATGAGTCAAAAATTCTGATCAAGTCAAAAAACTGACCATGTATGTCGCCAACAATTTTGACTGGAGGTGACAACTTTAGTAATGTTGGTTGATTCATGAAGACAGAGCGTGATTTGGCCAAGACCGACTTTATTTCCAGAGTGGTCAACGGCAACTTATCCTTTTGCTTGCGGGCCTTTTGTGACTTTGAAGACTCTTTTGCGCGTCCAATAGCAAGTAATCGATCAATGATTCCATCGATGTCAAAGTCAGTCTTCTTTGCCACTGGAATGAGAGACGGGGAGAGTGAAATGGGTGAGATAGACCCCCGGCTCGTAACAGAAGAGCTCAAGGACTTTGCCTTAGTAATGTCCTGCGGTGTAGCATCACAACTTCTGGGCTCGGGGGTTGATTCAATTGAAGTTTCGACAATCAGCTCCAAGGCAGATCCAGCGGGCATGACAATGGTGCCCTCTGCTTTTGCCGCAGTAGGCAGTGTCGACGGCGAAAACAGAGACAGAAGCAGACTCGCATCTCGATCGCTCGCCGTGAATAAAGGCGAAACTGAGAGATCGTCGCTCTTTTGGCTGTCCACAGAAGATCCATACTCTGAGGTAGGGACATTAGCTTGTTGCGCTTGCGCGTGCTTCCATTTTGACGGCAACTGGTGAGACTGCAACTGACTGTTAGCCAACAACATGGCCATCGATGCATCAATGTCCACCTCAAGTTTTGATTCGGGGGCCGATTTGCGCCTCAAAGATCCGTTTCCCGAAGGAATATTCTGAGGCGGAGATTGAGAATCTGAAACACGTGCGCCAGTCAAGGAGTAATGAGAAAGACGTTCAGAAAAAACGTCGCTACCGTTTCCGGTAGGCCGAGATAGCGCCAGCGATGATGTTTCCTCGGACTCTACGTCGCCCGCGATCATGTCCGAGGATGTGCCAACATTTTTGTTGGTGGAGATATTCGGTAGGGGGTCATTTTTGGACGGGTTATTTCCCATATTTGGACACGAGCAACAGAGAGGCGGTGAAAAGGTGTTGTTCCAAAGAGTGGCTTGTGTCGATGTAGACGAAGCTGGCAGATTGTGGTAAGGGGGATGCGTTTGCCCTTGCAAGAATTCGAATTAGTATTGGAAAAATCGCCGCGGCATTCACAGTGCGAGCCGGAGGTCGTGCGTGCTACAAGTGCGACCTTGGCGCGCAAAAACTGTAGTCTAGCCTCATGTCGAAGGCAGAGGGGGAGTGTGTGTGGAGTGCTCGAGGGAAAACTGTATAACTTGACGGGTTCGAGAGGCGTGCGTTAAAGAGAAGGTGAAGTGTACTTTAAAGAAGAAATAAAAAAAGTGACCGTTGTAGTGATACGCGAAATAGTCAAACCACATGAATTCCGCTGTGTATATGGTTGTATTCTTCATAAAAACCTCTTCTATTTTCTCCCTGGTCCAACTTTCCTCGGTAGAAGTGAGTCTGATGCGGTACAGGCATTAGATGCCACGTCATGCGGCATGCCCACGTTACTTGAGATTTGAGATATTTTGGTCACACCTCGTACAGTTTCCTAAAACAAAGGGATATACTTTTTCCTTCGAGACGACGACCCCGTCTAAGACTTCGGCCCCACGACACGTTTCAGATGGGTACCGACAACTTTGCTCTCATTTTGGCCTGTGGCTAGCGATAACGGTTCCTTGTGCACCCTATTCACCATAGCCAGCCACCATTGCCTTTTTGAGGCTAGCTAGAAATTGGAGTCAACGATGAATAAAGTGTCCAGGTCGGTTTTGCATTCATGAAAAGCCAAAATACCGGGAACTGAATTATCTTTGATTTTGCAACCCGTTGAAGTATTGAACGGTACTGAACTTGGGTGGGCTCATGATTTTCTATTGGAAAATTAAAATGAAGTATTGTATCGTGAAATGCAAAGATGCGCTAGAAATTTTGATTGAAGGACCATCACGTGAACGGATGCTGTCTATGGTGTTTTACGCCGTGTGCGGCGGTGTTTGTGGTCGAAGTAAGCGCACAATTTTTGCAGCCAAAGGTAAGCGCTTTCGAAATACCCGAAGGAAAAGAAAAAGCCCGCCCAGCGAAACACGAGATACTTAAAAGCGAAAGATTTCGAGACTTGCCATTAATTACTCATACTCGAATGACTTTGAGCGCCACACAAACTCTGTGGTTGAAGCAACTTCCTGATTTAGTTGGGGACTCGATCTTTAGCAATCTACAGAAATGTGACTTGCTTAAAGTTTGTTTCGTTTCTAAAGACCTACTGAAACTCGCTTCTGGTCGGTTGCTAAAAAACATTATTGTCACAGATGACCATTTGGCCGCTGCTTTCGCCTGTGAACAAATGCGAGTGTCGGCCTCAACGTATTACACTGTGATAAAATCAGCACAAATCGTCAGTCTATTGCGTGTAATCTCGCAAAACAAGGAGCTAGCCGTCAAAATCAAAGTGATCCATATCTACAAGAGCAAAGACTTGCAACATATTCCCGAACTTTTGGCCCTCACAAATTTGAAGTCATATTACCTCACAAGTCCAATACGCATCACACTGAAGCTTCTGCAAAATTTGCAGTCGATGTGTTGCTATCTTGACTCCGCTTTCGACACTACGCCCAATTTGGTTGAGCTTAAAATTGCCTACCCTGAAAATGAGGATTCTAGACTTCGTTTCGAAGGTCTTGCTAAACATGTAATCAAACAGAGGAGTTATCTCAATTTGAGAAAATTGCAGTTTGAGCACATTAAGGAAAATCCCCACCAACTCTGGTTCTTTTGTTCTGATAGAACCTATACTGCTTTCCGGGCTGTATGGTTGGCGTTTTTCAAGACTCTCTCCGAAGATAACATCCGTCTAGATTTAACGTCTATGAGTCTCGACGGTAATCTCATGAATGAAGGCAAAGCAACGGCCCAGATCATAAGACAGGTAATCAACGCGGACGTATTACACACGCTTGAGTTGAACCACACCGAGAGTTGCCACCCAGAACAAAGCCATACTCACCAGCAAACCTTTTTAAAGTGTCTCACAATGGCCTTGCCTCTGCTTCAATATCTCTCTGTGAACCCCACAGGTAACTGCCGGATGTGTCAAGTGAATGATATATTGTATGTCTTTCGAGAGAATATACCCAATCAATTAAAAGAGCTTCGAATCTCGTTTGCTCCCGCTTGCCATGCTGATGCGAGCGCTATTCAAAATTCGATATTATCTCATCAGAGAATTTTAAAGAAGCTCGAGTACAACGACGCCTTGACATCCTGGTATGACACAAAAGCAATTTTGAAAAGCCTAAACATTGTTCAATTCGCAAAGTGGTTCAAGCTTTCTTTCGATAGGTCGGGAGAGTTTCCACCTCAGATACTTTCTCGTAAAACTATTGAACCGTACATGTGTGAGAAAAAAGTGGATCTTATGAAGCTATGCATGGGCACGTTCTCTGATTTTTTAAACAAAGACCTCATTTATCTTGAAGCAGCCAGAAGGTTACCCTTTTTGACGCAGTATTGCATTCTCGGTATTCTTGTGAACGTGAAAAAGCGTGGGGTGCAGGTTAATGGTAAGATATTGCCTCTAGTGGTATAAACCAAACAAAGGCTCACCGATGGCAGACTTGATTATGCGCTCCCCTCCAAAGCAGACAGAAAAAGCAGACAAAAGAACGCAAGATTGTGAGGAAACAGACATCATCGATGCCATCTTCGACGGCAGCAGGGTGAGATACCGCCCTTATACCGACGAGGAATCTCTTACACTCCCGAGCCAAGAAATTAACGTCAGTTCATGCTAGCGAACCTGCCTAGGTGCTTCATAAATAAGTAGTTTTGTCGAGATAGGTAATCAATTTTGGCTAGCCAGTCCTTTTTTCTCAATTACAAGCACCCCGTCAATGGAAAAATCATGAAATGGCTCGTTGCAAAATTTGGGAGTGTTCTTATAACCATACATATGTCCATAATTTAGTCGTAAAGACATTTTGCATTTTAATAACAATTTAGGTTATGTGGACGTTCTCGTCGCCGCGCGGACATTTACCATTGTGGGAACAAAAAGAATTTGGCATGGACCCCAAGCTAGCGATTTTTTTCCGTTGTTTTCTGAAAATACTGCATTATCTTTAGACGTGCATGTAGCGATGCGAGTTTTGCATTCTTCAGCGGTTGACCACCCCAATCGACTTGCATCAAATCTTCATAATACGACAATACGGCGAGGTCGTATTTTTTGCGCGCATATATAAGAAAATATACAGAAGCTCTTTGAGATGTGCATAGACCGATCAGGCTCGAGACAAATTGCTAAAACCGATCTTTCTATAACGTGCGACTGTGTGCGTTGTGTGGCGCACTCGGGTTGGCGGTTTTTTGGTGAGTTTCCACCCAAGACTGTATAAGCGGTAACGTATTATCAGGATAGGCTTTTGTATGGGCATTAACCACAAATAGAGAATATGTTTCACGATTGTGTCCCATATATATAGAACCAATACATGACTAAAGAAAAAAAAAGATTGGAGGGGCAGCATAAGCGTGTTATGTATATAACACACACTATATGCACATGGAGACCAGGTTCGTGACGCTTTTCACAGCCTGAGCGCGAGGTTCATTTGCACCCAGGTCCGTCGCATAAATAAGAGAATGCAATCTACTTCTGTTTCTACAAGTCAACATGATTACCGCGAAAATCCGGGAGGCGTATGCCAAATTATCAAGTGTATCTGAGAAAATTTTTTCACTCCTGCAGATCTTTACAGTCTTGAAGACTGGCCGTCTACCCCTTCACATCGCCTTCATAATGGATGGTAACCGCAGATGGGCAAAAGAACGGGGTCTTTCGACTAAAGATGGCCATAAAGCAGGCATTCATAATCTCGTCAAGGTATGTCAGCTTGTAAGAAGTTCAATCCCGATTTTTACCCATGATTCATTATTCGAATGTTGGATCAGTTTCGCAGCGGTAACGTGACAGAAAGACCGCTTGATGCCTCCTCGTTTACTAACAAACATTGACTTTAGAAGTGTGCTACGATATCGGAGTCAAGGAAGTAACAGTTTACGCCTTCTCGATTGAAAACTTTAAAAGGTCTCAACAAGAAGTGGAAGACTTTCACGTAATGTTCAGAGAAGCACTCAACGATATATTGAAGAAGATTTCAGTCCCAAATCACGCTGTCAAAATTCGGATTCTTGGTAATAAATCTTTCCTTGAGTCTGATGTACAAGCAGACTTTGAGCGGTTGGAGAGAACTTCCAGCTCATGCACCACGACAAAAATACTTAACGTTTGCTTTGCTTATACGGCTCGTGACGAGATATGCCACTCTGTTCGAACCATCGCCTCATTCCACGAAAAAGGGGCCGTCAGTAAAGGTGAAATAAGTGAACGCATGGTTACTCAGAACTTATACGTAAACGACTCTGGTCAGCCAGTGGACATACTCGTCAGAACTAGTGGGCATCAGAGGCTAAGTGATTTCTTGATGTGGCAATGCACTTCCAACTGCAAATTCGTGTTTATCGATGTCTTATGGCCTGATTTCAATTCCCCGAAGCTACTCATGATTATATTCAACTGGAGCTTCGAGCAGGCTGCGGCGTACCATAGATACCGACTTTTTTTCGATCACAACTCGAGAATGCCAGTGGACGTGCATAACCTCCCGTCAAGCCCAGCCTTCGCTGTTGTATCCAAGGCATTTACGAACAAATAAGCTATCGGGTGCCTAATATAGCGCAATCTCGGCAAATTGATGGGTGTGTTCGTCGTTGTGCTTCACACTTTTTTAAATGAGAATAGTTTAGTTTGATCCTGACTTAATTGAAACCAAATTTTGACTTTTTAACTTCATTGGCTAGTCATGTTGTTGTCGCTCGCCGTATGATACAGAGCAGGCACAACTTGTTTGCTGTGTAAATAAGATCTTGATAACGATTTTACCCCCTCCAGGCGTTGAGGCCTACACGACTTTGTGTCGGTTTTCAAGGAATTTGAATTATACAAATAAGAATGTGCTTTTCTGCAAAAAAGGTTTTCGAAAACTTATATCATCACGTGTGCTAACAGCATATGTTTTAAACGCCGTTGCATTGAATGATTATCCGTTGATTATAATGTTTGCCAATAATGTGTCACTTGCTCATCCTACGCTCAAGTATAACACTGTTGCCAAACTTGTTCGCGGCCGCAAGATCAGGAACATCCTATGATTTCTCGTTTCAGAAGTATGACTCGCACAATACGCTCAGCTGGATGCCTCATAATCGGGGATGAGATCCTCAATGGCAAAATTCTAGTTACGAATCTGTTTGAGTTTGCTAAGTTTTGTTTCAATGAACTCGCGGTCCCCTTAAAGAAGACAATTGTGTGCGGCGACGATAAGCAAGACATCATTTCCTCCCTTGAAATCTTGCGCCAGAGCAACTGTGAATTAATAGTCACGAGTGGCGGAATTGGTTCCACTCACGATGACATCACGTATGATGCTATATCGCAGGCTTTCAACTTGCAGTGTCAGGTCGACTCAGAAACTGTTAGCAAAATGCAAGCTCTCCGAGGAAAGTACTTGCAGCTGCTATCGAAACCTCAACTCGAAGCTTTTTACAAAATGGCCACTTTGCCTCAGTCGTCAGAAAATGTCACCGTACTGAAACTTTTTACAGATGAAAGCCTTTGGGTGCCCATCGTCGGAGTCGATGAGCAAGTTTATATATTCCCTGGGGTACCTCAGTTGTTCAAAAAGCTATTGGCAGGGTTGGGTGAGTCCATAAAAGGCCGTGTGGTGTCCGAAAAGCTTACCCGTTATTTTGTTAAGACCACCACTAGTGAAAATAATTTGGCACCATATTTGTCTGGTTTACAAAACCGTTGTGACGTGAAGTATGGCGTGGGCAAAATAAAATTTGGGTCCTATCCCCACTTCAGCTGGAGAATCAATACCATCAGCATAATTGGAGATTCCTCCGTGTCAAACAAAGACTTGCGGCGTGTTGTGGATGACTTGTTGCAAAACATCGGAAACGACGCAAAAGAAATACTCGCTGAAGAGGAGGATTATATGTCAACAAATGAACCTGAGGTGTTAAATAATTAGTAAATACATGTTATATGTAGGTGTCTTAATCAGAATGGGGCATGCTCACAATTTCTCAGCGAATAGCTTGACCAATTGATTCACAGCTTGAGGTATTCCTTCCGATTTATCACCCATACCCTGCACGATATTGCCCTTTCCACCTGCTTTGCCGCCGATATGGGAGCTAACAGCACCAGCCAATTCATTGGCGTTTACACCCTTACTGATGGCGTCATCTGAGATGTAACAGCCATGTGCCACCTTACCTTGAGAACCAGTGATCAAGTAAAGACATTTATTTTTGTCCTGTTTCTTGATGAGATTGATGGCCTCGGTTATCGCCTTTGCATTTGCCTCAATTGGCACGTGTGCAACAAAGAAAGGAGCTTTTGACTTCTCTTCGTCGCTCAACCACTTTTGGACAACGTCGAGAGTTTTCTTCGACTCTTCCTTTTGCTTGGCTTTCAAGTTATCCTTGATAGACTTGTCAATTTTGCTAAATTTCTCGTTCAACTTGCTCTTTTCTAAAACAGAGATTGAAAGCTGTTTTAAACCAGTACCCAATTCTTTCGTTCTCTTTTCCTTCTCTGGTCCAAAAGGAAGTTTCTCTACTGCGTTCAATGACTCCTCATACTCTCTGGCGATTCTCTGTACTTCGTGAGCCTCTTGTCCAGTCACAGCGACAACTCTTCTGATGCCTTTGGCAATACCGGACTCTTCAATGATAATCAAATCCTTGATCTCACCGGTCTTTGCCACATGCGTGCCTCCGCAGAACTCGATGGAGAGACCGTGCCAATTTTCGTTTTTGGGGTTAGCCAACAAATCGTCAACGGACACACCAATAGAGACAACCCTGACTGGGTCTGGGTACGTCTCTCCAAAAACAGCTCTTAAGCCATTGATTTCCTTTGCTGCGGACAATGATACATCTTTAAAAAACACTTGCTTGTTTGAAGCAATGTTCTCATTGGCAATTTTCTCCACTTGCTCAAGCTCTTTAGGTGTTAAAGCTTGTTTATGTGAAAAGTCGAACCTCAACTTCTCTGGAGTAACTAAAGAGCCCTTTTGATCGACTCCATTGCCCAAAACTTCCCTCAAAGCCAAGTTTAAGACATGGGTACCAGTGTGATTGTTCCTGATAGGCCATCTCCTCAATTCATCATATGTGGCAATAATTTCGTCGCTGACCTTGAGGGTCCCCTCAACCAAAAACCCGGTGTGAAGTACGTAGCCAGCGTAGAGCTGTACGTTACGAACGCTGAATTCAGAGCTTCCATCAATGACCAAAGATCCGGTGTCGTATTCTTGACCGCCTTGCTCCGCATAAAACGGAGTTTTGTCCAAAAGAACGCCGTATTGCTGTCCGGCTCCGGAAATACTGTCGACAAATTTGGTGCCATCGTATAAGGCAACGATCTTTGATTTCGTGTTGTCCCATCCGTATTTGAAAGAATCGTCTGTCTTTGGCACGGCGTCGTTGTTGTCCAACTCGGACAAAGCATGCACATCCAATTTAATTAAGTTAGAACCAGCCTTAGAGTTCAAACCCTTGGACGCTTCCCTCGAGGCCTCCTTAGCCTGCTCAAAACCCTCCTCATCGATCTTCAAGCCTGTTTCCTCAGCCATCAATCTGGTCAAGTCGACAGGGAAGCCATACGTGTCATATAATCTCCAGACAATGTTACCGGGCAAAGTCTGCTCTGGTGTTTTCGAGCAGATGATAGCATATTTCTCGAAGAGCTTCTCACCCCTTTCTAAAGTTTTAGCAAAAGAAACCTCCTCCTCAACCAAAATCTCTTTCAATTCTGTTGAGTTCTTGGCTATTTCAGGGAAAATTGCCGAGTTTTGCTCAATCACCACATCCACCAACTGCTGGAAAAATGAGCCGATAGGGTAGTTCATATATTTGCGGACGTATCGAGAACCTCTTCTCAAAATTCTTCTCAAAACGTAACCTCTGCCTTCATTGTTGGGAACACCTCCGTCGGAGATGGCAAATATCAATGTTCTCACGTGATCAGCGATGACTCTATAGGCAGTGTCTATACCGTCGATATCCTCATCACCGAATCTACCAGCATATGGTCTCACTCCAGTAATTTCTCTAATCTTGTCAAAAATTGGGGTGAACACATCAGTGTCGTAATTAGAAGATTTGTCCTGCAAAATGGACACCAATCTCTCAAATCCCATACCAGTGTCGATGTGCTTGCTTGGCAAAGGTTTTAAAGACGCGTCTGGCTCTCTGTTGTACTGGATGAAAACAATATTCCAAATCTCTAACACATTAGGGTCATCTTGATTCACCAAGGCAGCGGCATTTCTGCCACCAATCCTGTCGTAGTGAATTTCAGAGCAAGGGCCACAAGGGCCTTGGTCTCCCATTTCCCAGAAATTATCAGCAGCGTTACCAGGCAAAATGTGATCCGCTGCCACCCCAACATCAAGCCAAAGCTGCTTAGCCTCCAAGTCTGGCTTCAAGCCATTCTTCTCGTCGCCTTCGAAGTATGTCACATACATTCTGTCGGCATCCAAACCGTAGACTTTGGTCAATAATTCCCAAGAGTATTGGATTGCCTCTTTCTTGAAGTAGTCGCCAAACGACCAGTTACCCAACATTTCAAAGAAAGTGTGATGGTAAGAATCTTTGCCCACATCATCCAAATCATTGTGCTTACCGCCAGCTCTGATACATTTCTGCGAGTTGGCAGCCGCCTTTAAGGAGGCAAACTCAGAGCCTGGATCGACCGTACCCAAGAAAATTGGCTTGTACTGGTTCATACCTGCATTGGCGAAGAGTAATGTAGGGTCATTGTGTGGTACAACCGAGGAAGAAGGCACATAAGTATGAGACCTTTCCTTGAAATAGTCCAAAAAGGTGGATCTGACCTTGACGGCGGACCAATTGTTTGAGGACATAACGTGCTTGCGAGCTAGGGTCTTTAGCATGGAAACCGGCCAAGCAGCATGCGAGAGTTTTTTCTTCAACTCACAACGTAATGTACACACATCCGTGCACCATCCTCGAGTTATGGTTGTGTGTAAATTCAATCGCACATCCTTTAACAACAATTTGGCGCGAAGAATACAATGTTACATGTGTGAGTCATCTCGTAATGGTCGGTGGTCGGCCAGTACATTGATGGACCTCGGCTAAATAATTTTTTTTTGCTTGATACATCTGATAAAGGACTGGGAGCCAGAATTACTTACCTAGCTCTCCACAAAACTATACCTAAAGCACCAAATGTGACATATTTTGAAGTTCAGAGTAATTCTAACAGTGGTGACGCAGCACAAAATGTCACCTGGAAATTTTATCTTGAAAGTTGAAAGTTTAAAACTCTATCGAAGATCATAAAACCACGCGGAATAAATTCGTTCACGAAGTAAGATGAGAGAAGTCCAGCAATTGTTTGCACTCGTAAGTTTTTTCCAAACATGTATAGATTAAACGATTGAAAAAAAGGTAATTTGGGTGTGGTTGCTGAAAGTCTTCCCCGATATTGGTGTTCGGCGTACCTAGGCCGCTTCCATCTATACCGATCCAAGATCGCATCTAGAAACAGCCAAATCTCAAGACCCGTGCACCGTGATTTCAACGCCGCTACTTAATTTGCTCATACTATGGGTACTTCTGCAGTGCCTTAAAAATGCAATCAATGCCATCTTGAAGTCGTATGCCCCTAGCTTAACGATTTTTTTCCGCATGATTCTCATAGATAACGTCAAGTATTCCTGCCTGGAATGTATTCGAGGCCATCGCTCCACCCTGTGTCGCCATCACATGCGACCATTACTTCAGGTCCGTGCAAAGGGAAGGCCGAATCCACTTTTCCCTTACGGGAATAAAAACTATCGCATCGCGGTGTTTGCACAAGAAATCGACGAAGAGAGTCAATCCGAAGAATCTCATTGCAAGACTACGCCAGTGGTGATCTTAAAGGCATCAGATAAGCAAGTGATCGACCTTACGAGCGGACAAATCATGGGCCCGTATGACGAGGTCAACAGAAAGACGCAGATCACCCCTGTTATTGGGCCCGAAAATTTTGTAAATACAAGTGGCTGCTGTTCCCCAGGTGTGTCCAAAGTGACGAAGAACTGCAAATGCAATCAAAAGAAGGTCCTGAGACAGAAAATTTTGCGATCGTTCATCACTAAGCGAATGTCCAATCCCATGGTGTCGCGTCAAGCCACAGCATCTTCTAATTCTGACACGCCTGGCAACGGTTTGGTTTCGTCCCAGGATCTGAAGATGCCTTCTAGATTTCTGCCAAAAGAAAAGTCACCAGGCACGAATGTTTCAGAACAGTTGATATCAATGTGTGGCTCCCAGGTGGGCCAGAAGGTCATGCCTTCAAATTCAATGGCCCCAAGCAACAAGCTGTGCTGCTCGAACAAGCCGGCCGCGCCTAGTCCTCATGTATCGCGAACTGAGCTGAATTACGATATGCTCAAATACGCGCAAAGCCCACAACCAACCACAGAAGTTCTCCCGAGAATCGCAGACAACAAACATCTGGCTTGCTCCATGTTCTCAAACCAGGACCAATCACAAATCATTTCAAACAGTGGTTCGGGCAATGATCAAGCCATCTTTCAGGTCATCAGCATACCATCTTGCTCCATTCCCGGAACTTGTAGCTGCTCCTCAGATTGCAACTGTGTATCGTGCATTGTTCACAATAATCCATCAGTGAAGGCTGAAGATTCCTTCAGTTTTCTTAATAACGACTCGCAGTATGAGTCAAACCTTATACTAAAGCTGGAGCCTCATCGTTACCAAGCCGAGAGGTTTGCACGCGAGCTACCGCGGGATTTTGGTCAATACTCCTCATATCTCGCACATTTTGCTGGATATGATGCAAACCCACCTCTATTTCTTTCCGAGCTACAACTGGAGCTACAAAATGCTCAGCACGAAAGTACAGAGCAACAACCCGCGAATGAGTTTCAACCAGACCTTAGCCCTTGCGTATGTGCTGATGATGATTGTTTCTGCACTAATTGTGAAACACATGGTATCATTGATGGGTACAAACTAGACGAGATTTTCAACACTCAACCTATAATCACGAATACTTTTCTTCAAGGCTAATATAGTTTCTGATTATTCCCTTCGGCGCTTTGCAGCATCTTTCAATCTGAATGTAGCGCGACATATTCACGTCTTAGACGGATTTTAGTGTCGAAAAGTTCGCGAGTATCTGTTACAGTAGAATATTCTAGAAGATACTTGCCACAATGTCAAAGGTTTACCTGCGATCCAACCCTGTTCAAAGCGAAAATCAATTTGGCGTAATTGTGGCTGAAAGATTTTGTGTTGTGCACGCCAAGTTTTCAAATTTACGAACGTTTCAATTGTGAAAACCGGATCAAACTTTCCAGTTTGCATTATCCAATTCAATTCTACCGTCACAAATTCAAGATCACCTGGAGATTATCAGCAAGATAATTGCTCCAAGATTGACTTAGGCAGACGATCATCGCGTATAAAAAGTACCAAAACTTCACCTTTATCGGCTTGCTCGCTCTTCTCAGCTTACCGCGAAATACAGAACTCAAAGATTCATTACCCAAAAATATCTTCACAATCAACCCAGTCCTCAAACTCGGATTTTTTTCTTCAATTATCATAATTACGTCTTCGTCATGTCGTACATGAAACCGGTAGTTGACAACGACAACGATATACACGTGATTTCGAGAGATACTAATGAGTTCTCACACCCGGAGCAATTGGACACCCCGAGCTTCATTCAATCGCTAGACTTTCCCACACCCACAGGAACTCAGGGACTGCTTTTTGACAGTTACAATCCAGAGTTGGAGAGTCAATTACACAACGATCAACTTGGCCTTCCCTCAGGATCTCACACTTATCCGGACTCCCCTTCGCTCGGCCCTTTGTCGGAATTTGTTAATCATGAAGAAACTAATGTGAGAAGTCTACAAAGTGACAATAAATCAAATTACAACGGCGCATTGACGAAACTTGGAGCCACCATGCCTCCTCTCCCACAACTCTCGGAGCCTGTGATCCCTCCAAATCTCCAGCTTCAGAACCTCCCCGCTCTTGCCGATCACCTCCAAGGATCCGCGGGAATTTCCAATAGACCACAGCCTCTACTTCTAGCTGGCAAAAGGAAAAGGGAAACACAGGCGCCGAAAGCACGCCCGGCGTTTGTGATGAAAATATGGTCGATGGTGAACGACCCAAATAACCATGATCACATACGGTGGAATGGGGACGGAGAAACGTTTCAAGTGGTGCATCGGGAAGAATTTATGAAAAACATTCTCCCCAAGTACTTCAAACATAATAACTTTGCATCTTTTGTGCGCCAGCTCAATATGTATGGCTGGCATAAGATTCAAGACATAAACAGTGGCTCGATGAAAGACGATAGGAATCAAGAAGAGGTACTCAAATTTAAAAACCCGTATTTCATCAAAGGCAGAGAAGATCTCCTCGACAATATCGTGCGTAACAAAACTGGAGCTAGCGAGGATGCACTGGATGCGAACCTGCTTAATCTTCAGTATGTTATGAACGAACTCGATCTGATCAAAATGAATCAACTTGCTATCATGGAGGACATGAGAAGAATGAGGACGGATAATCAGGTTTTGTGGACCGAGTGCTTTACTGCTCGTGACCGTCATCAGAAGCAAACTCAGACATTGGAGAAAATAATGAAGTTCTTGGCTGCTGTCTACGGTAATTCCGCCGGAAAGATTTTTGAGGTTGAAGATAACAACTTCGACAGCCATCAGGTCTCTGCTTATAACAATGCTAATGCAAACGGAAATTTTACTCAACAGGTACAAACGCCTGCCCCTGTTTCGAAGCCTCGACTAATGTTGATGGATCAGGCCTACCAAAAGCCAAGTGCATCATCCACGAATTCACCCTCTATGGCCTCGATTAGTAAAGACTCGGTGGAGGAGATCACACGGAACTCACCCGAATTTCGGAATACACCGGAAGGCTCTGCAAACGCCAATAGAATATTCCAACAAATAATGAACCCGGAAACTGCCGGCGTCTCGTCTCCCAGCCAATTTTTCCCTGAGTTGAGCAACTCTTATTTCATAAATAATCAGCGGAATGCAGAGACACCGCGTGTGGTCCACCAGCAGCAAGAAGAGCAACTTCTGGGACTCGAGGAAAACATCGTGAAGCAAGGTCAGGCATTGCTGCAAGTCCAGGACTGGATCCAGGCTTTAGCCAGCAGGCAGCAGCAACAACAAGAACAGATACACCACCAGCAGCAGCAAACGCAAAAAAGTCAAGAAAACCTGCCCGCTGACGCACAGATTGACGACTTTGACGTGGATGAGTTTCTAGACAACAACTCTTTACCAGCTTCTTATAACATTCCGTCGGCGCCAGGACCATCAAAGGGCTCTCAACTTCTGCAAGAGGATGGGAAGCGCGTCGTAGAGGAGGTCTATGATGGTAGCAAACAGAGAGCTAAGAGAAAAAAAGTTTAGTCTATATATATTAATTAGACCGATACGCTGAATTAGATACTTATGGTTTTGTTTCCATATCATACAGGAATAAACAAGGCATGTGGTGTTTAGCGGGTTTATTAAAGCCCCATCCATTTATACCCTACAAGTTTCTTGAGAATTTAAATTTCACCTCGTCGTCGTCGTCTTCGTCATCCGGGATTTGGACCTTCCGCAGATTATGGGAGAGCGCACTAGTTGACGAACTGCTCCGCGTCTCCAAAGGTTGTCCTCTATTGTTTGACAGAAACTGAAAACTTCCCTCCAATTTTTCGGCATCGCTGTCGGAAGCTTCATTCACAAAAAGTTGGGAAGGATCTGGCTGAAATCCACGAACCTCTTCCATTTCCGTAGCGAAATCATCTACAAGATTTTCGCTTTTGTTGAGGGAGGTGCTCAGACCTCGGAAACGAACATCATTTTCATTATCCACAAGTTCGATGAAAGTTCTTGTGATGCTATCCTGTTTTGAGCCACTCTTCTTGAATCGCTTAAAGTTCTTACGGCCTCGTAGCGCGCTTGATCTGGGGCTAGGACGATCTGTTTTGTTGACCTTGAAATCGATTTCCTCGATCACCAATTTATTTTTTAGTTGGCTCCCGATACAATCGTCGATTGTGAGATCCTGTCTGAGAGAATCATCAGCTTGTCGCTTTGTATTCATGACGGCATCAGCCAAGGAGACTTCAGGTACAATCCAACTTTTCGATTTATGCTTTTTTTTGGATGGCATGACTCTAGTTGATTCCAGGCTCAGAGATCGGCTTCTGGTCGGCTTTGTAGTCCGTGTAGACCTTGTACTACTTTCGTCATCCATGTGAGTCTGAAACCGTAGGCTATCTGCCTCGGCTTTGATGCAAATTTCTTTTTGGACATCGTCTGATATTAGTTCTTCGAAAGGACTGCTATCGGGATCATGCACTTGCGGCTGCTGCTGGTTCGATTCAGCCAGCTGGAAATTGGGACTGGCCTCTACTCTTTCCTGATCGGCGATACCTTCAGACGGCACAGAATTGAATTGATGGTTGTGCGACAGTGGTGGCGTAAACAGAAAGAAATTCGTGTCATCAACCTTTTCAATCTTTTTTCTCTTACGCCTTTGACTAACAGATGTAGGATCTTCACCATCACCATGTTCCCTTTTACCTCTATCGTGATACGCGAGAACATTTGATTGCTGATCTTTTAGCTTTGTCATGTCCACAGCCAATACGGCAGTCCACAAGTCGTTCTCGTTGCTGAACCCCTCACTCCAAATTTTGCTCGAAGCTCCGTTCCGCACTAAGAAGGTGCATTCGACCTTGGTATCGGAAGTTTCGGACAAATACTCATTGGGTGTTTTCAACAATACTTCGTCAGGAGAAAGGCAATAAAGCCAGTTTTTGAGCTTGGTGACTTGTTTTGAGTGTACATCCTCGCCGAGAATAAGGACCAGCTTATTGCGAAGAAATTCTGGCCTTCTCATGTCAGGTTTGATAATACCGCCTCTTGAACATTGGAACTGCAAGTCAGATCGGACTGAAAATAGCCAGTTGTTCACGTCGTCGAGTGAGTTTGAAAGAAAGTTACACCATTTACTAGAAACAACTGGACGGGCACGCAGAACCATGATCTGAAGATTGTAATCAGGCAGATCGGTGACTGTTACATAATGAGTGGCTTGGAAAGGGTCATTGGTCAGACGTAAGTCAATTCCTGAGGCAACCATCGCGTCGAGTGTATTCGACAATGGGCTCTGCTGAACCACACCCTCAAACAGCATATTTTTCAGGAACGGCAATACCAAGACAGGGACCCATTTGAGGTTGATTTTGATCTTGTCCGACTTGTTGGCATTGACTTTGAACAAAAGTTCTTCTTCATCAAATTCATGTTCGAATGGCCGTGCATCTTTCTTGGGAAGCTTGTATATCCTCCCGTTGATTTCCGTGGTACAGATTGACTCGAACCGAACAGAGATTGAAGTTCGTGAATCAACGAGAGTGCCTTGACTTCCCACGTTTATCGTTATGTAGGTTTTGGGTACTTTCAAATCCGCAATATAGATGCAAGTCGGGTCGGATTTATAGTCGTGATTCCTTCCCACTTTAGTTGATGAGTTCAATCGTAGTGCACGATACGACGCTATCTGTTAGCACTAAGAGTGAAAGTTTGAAATAAGAGTCTTTAACTATCAAATAAAACATACTGGTGTCATTGTAGTATAGGCTCAATATCCACATCGATCTTCATTGACGCAGCTGAGGAGCAACTGATTTGTATGCTGCCGTGGAGTACACTTCACCAATTCGCGGAGTGCACTGCGATCGCGTCAGGCTGACGACCTCAAACACGATCAAGACTCAACGGCTGAAACACTTGTGTCAGTTTGTGACGTGCCAGAAACCCGATTTTTGCTTACACTTCTCACTCAAAGACTTTTTGATCTTATATGTCCACAAATTCAACTTACACTACGCTTTAGATACTTTTCCCTCAGACCTTGTGGTCTTGGCCTTAGAGTGTTTTTTCTTGTGTGCCTTCATTTTCTTGCCCAAAACTTGCTTCACTGTGTTTTCATCGGCCAATTCCAACAAGGCCTTCGTGTAGACATCATCTGATTCAGACTCCTCAGCCGCATCCTTGTGGACAACATTCTCGAGGACATCTGAATCTTCGTAAATTTTATCGGCATAGTAAAGGGGCAAAACTGGCGAGTCAGCGGCCTGCAAACCAACAGTTACTAACTTTTCTTGACCAAAGTGCTTCAAAACCGCCTCGAGATTGGAAAGCAACTCGTCTGGGGAAAAGTCCGGTCCGAGATTTCCGATGGTCAACGAAATGTCATTGCCCACAGGCGGCAAGAAGGCGGCCGAGGCCAACACTTTATTGATCTGATTTGTAATGGTCTGGTGGGACAATTCCCTAGGGCTTTTGGTCGATGCGACTCTCACGTGGACTGGGAACTTGCGAGTTTGGTAGAACGTCTTTCCTAAAGTAGAGGGCATAGAGGACAAGATTGCGTCATCAACAACAAACATGTCATATTCGTTCAAAAGCTCACGACGTTTTTCAAACGGCTTGTAAATGGTCTTCAATTGCGTTAAAGTGAGAATCTTTGCCAACGTAGGGATCTGGGCGGCCTCGATCTTTTCCACCTCTTCTTCGCTTGTAATGAATTGGTCTCTCAAGAATAAACATGTTCTAATATTTCCATTGACGTTTTTGTAAGGCTTGGCTAATTGGATGAGTTTAGGCTTAAACTCTGATTTATTTGTGTAGAACTTCTTTAATTGAAACCTCAAAACCAAGTCAGAGTTTTCCTCGCTCTGATCCTCATCCTCGAACAAGTCAGCCTTATTTGACTTTTCTTTGGCTTCCTCCTTGGAGCGAGAAATGTATTTCTTTAACTCGTCAATGGCTTGTGTCGCTTGCAGCTTCGAGACATAACCATACTCCTTTTGCTTGGGAGTTTTTGCTTCAGCTTTCGGTGCTTTTTTGGGCTTAGCAGCGGCTGGGGATTTGACTGGTGTGCTGTCAGTAGAAACCGACCTGAAAGTCTTGGAGGGCGTTTTAGGGCTCGCCGAAGCTTTTGTTCTTCTAGCCATTTTGGTATAATGTCTTGAGGTTAACGGAATACTGGCTGAGGTCTCAAATGCTCATCGCAGAAAAATTCGGGTCTGCACTGCAGACAATCTGGGGATGCTTCGGGCGCGGGGCTTTGGTCTAAAATGGCACTGAGCATCTATTTTATATACTAGTTTCACAAAAATATCTTACGAAGGTTTTGGGCAGCACAAGTGTGTTTTCTTATGATCCAGTCTGTATGACATGTCAATGCGGAGCAAGGAAACCAGTATTTGCAATTGCTGATTGCCTCTTCCGGCGCACGCGCGTCCTAAAGAGGTGGGGGAATTGCGGTTTTGGGAAGTGCCCCAGACGTTCTATTATGGTTGCTGACCCGATCAATAACAATGGCAGGTGCCCCATTTTTGATATCCTCGAACAATATTTCCGGCTCGTTGGAAATATTGAAAACAGGTGTTTTGCTCTTTGAGTATAAGAAAGTCTCAGTTTCTTTGTCACTCTCATCGTCAGTGGTGTCCTCTTGGTACCTGCGAACGTGAGAACTGTCAAACCCACCTAATCGGTCCCACAAAAGATGAGAAAGCTCGTTGGGCGAGTAAACGGCTTTTTTGTTCGGACCTTCTTCGACTTTGTTGAAATCATTCCACTCGGTCTGAGGCGAAAGTGGCGGCAGAATAAGAAACCGCCTGCTTCCGTCTTCCAGTGGCAACTCTAAATAGTCTATATCCGTGCCGTTGAGGACCCACAGATTGTCTTCGAGCGACAGCAGGCTGTTATCACGCATGCTGAAGGATACATGCGCCCTAGAGCCTAAAGTTTTGATAAGATAGTCTCGTAGCGACGCAGCGATAACAGAGGACGTACACACAACGATGATCCTGCCAAATCGAGGCAATGAAACGAGTTCCACATTGTAGCTGCGGCGCGAGATATGTCGCGCAAGTTCTTCGGGCTTTAACTCCAAAGCCAGATCTAGTTTTGTAAGAATCAATGAGTTTGTCGGAGATCGCGGCATTGGGTTTTGTGGTGTTGCTATGTAATAGAGGTACGAGTTTCTAGGAGGGTAGGCTTTTTGGAGGAATAGACGCGGGGTCGCACACCAAAGAGGCTGTGTATTTTCGACCGATCTATTGCTTCTTGGATGGTATATCTTAATGCCATGTTTTTTTTAATATATTTCATGAGGGAGATTTTATCATACTTTGTCTGAAGCAACCAACTTTGGAAAAAGTCTCTTAGTTTGTTGGCCATAGAAATTTGAAACCAACGTGGACTTAAATATGACATCCACATAAACCCATGTGGCGGAAGTAAGTATTATGGTTGCGATAGAAATTATCCTGGAGCGAGAATGGCGTTGGAAAGTCTCCGGCTATGCATTCAGGGTTATCACCGGAAAAGCAGTCCACTACTTGGTCTGGCTGGGGCACCACCGCCTCAGCTGTGGTATTGATGTATACTTGATTCTCGAAGTTGTGGTACCTCTCGAATAATCCTCCATTGCGAGGGACAGTGGCCACAACATCGCCCTTGTGAATAACTCTAATAAACTTACGAGGAGAGCGACCTTGCGGAGCCGAATTGGAACTTTCCAAGGTTTTGTCAGCCCAAGTTGCAAATGCATTATTCCCTACAAGAGGCTGTCCCATGGTAACCAAAGTTATTTTTGAATAACCCAAGTCGAAAAAATGAAGCGCTAGAAGTAAGGCCACAGACCCACCTAGGGAGTGACCCACAAAAACGAGCTCGTAGTTTGGCCCGGACACCTCTATTTCTGCTTGAAGGCGGCTCTCGATTATTTCGAGCGTACTCTTGAAATAACTCCAGAAACCAGAATGGACTCTGCAGTTTGTTCCACAAAATGGTATGTTGAGACCCCGATTCTTATAATCTATCATCCCCACTTGAATGTCTGCCACGGTATCGTGAAGTGAACGTGTGCCACGAAGGGAGACAATGATCCTTTTCAATTCATCGGAATGGTCCGGATATTCATTGTCAAAAAGATTCGAATAGGTTTTCGAGATATAACCGCACACGGCGTCATCGAAATACCACTGGCAAATTAAGGACATGTTGTTTGAAACTGGGCTACATAGCTCACACTTGAACGGAGTTTCGATCTGATGATATGAATCAATACAATAGGAAATATCTATGAGGCGAGCGTAGATCTGAAGATCAATATAAGTTTTAGTGGCAACGGGTTGTGGCGTTTTGTGAGATATTAGATTGACATTCTGTGAAAGCAATCCCTTCAGCAAGGATTCAGTGGTGAGTTTTGCGCTGGGATAAACATACATGCCAATGGAGATCATTGTTATGGTAATCAAGATCCATAAAGGCCGTGAGATAAATTGATAATTCATGTCATTGCTAGTGCTAAATTGTGATAAGGAAAATTGGCCGCAATCCTCAGTCGCGCGACGAGATTTGGAACTGATGCCTCAAAATTGGCGGGCGAGTTAGCATCGATGTTCGTCGAGAAATTTAGAACCACTATGCTTCGATGAAAATCACTATGTGGCACAGCTTATCAATGAAAAATTAAACCTGCAATATAAGCTGTGATTGCCCCAAGAAGTATAGCTCTCAAAAATGCACCCTGGTCTTGTTTGAGCTTCATGAACGTTTGAACACCGACAAGCCCAAGAAATAGTCTTATTGGGAATTTGCTAATCGAAACAAACAGATTTAGTATCGAGCCCACGCCTATCTGTTTCAATTCCAGGATCTTTTCTTGTAAGGTTTTGATATTAGAATCCACTCCCAAAGACACCGCATTCATGTTAAACACATTTTGCCCCACTTGGTCACCCAAGGACTTTAAATGCGAAAAAGAACTTTTGAAATTCGTATGGAACATAACAAATACCGACAAAGCTTCTTCTCTTAATTCGCGAGAGACGTTCGCAATGATTGCGAGAGACTCATTTTCGACGTTGTTGAAAATGTGCTGCATATGAAAATTAGATGCTTGAAGTAAATCGTGAATTTTCACACTTTGGTGCAAGTTTCCCTCGAGTGCGTTTTGCAAGACAAGGTGTCCATCTCTTGAATTTTGCCAAAGATTGGTTAAGTCCCTGGAGATGTTAAGCGAGGCCTCAGAATGTGCTGCTGCCAAATTCTCGTTTGCACTCAGGATTCTAGCCAATTGTGTGTCTATGTATTCAAAGACCGACTGGAGTTTTTCGTGTGTTTTGGCGAGGTCCCCGTCAACTTTGGCTGAGTTCACAGTGATTTCCAGTGAGACATGATCCCAAGCATTTTGGACAAACTGTGATCTTTCAAACATTATTTGGTGAAACTCATCGAAAGCTTTTTCTTGGGCATCTCTCTCCTTCTCATTTCTTATAAATGACTGATTTATTATATCAACCATTGATTGAAGTTTGGCCAAGAGTACGCACTGCAAATCGTATGCTTGGCCTGAAGTCTCCATTGTGGACAGATGAAAGTCAGTGTAGATTTTTGTTACATTGTAAAAGAGATCAAGGAGATTGCGTCTAAAGAATGGCACTGCTTCCTCGTGACACAACGATCTTAATTTTCGATAGTGACCAGAATACGTGGTCCAAAGCTGTGCACTTCCTCGAAATTCATGCACGCAAAATCGAAAATCGTCATCATCAGTCATATCTGTGCAAATGTCCGGGTATGCGACATTTGCTTCCTGAAACTCACAAATGGAAAGCCTGACTGCCAGTTGAAGACGAAGCAGGGGGGCGACGTTGTCAGCGCCCTTGGTCAGGCATTCATTTATAAAATCTTCAATCGCGTCTTGAGAGCAAAGAAACTGATCAGTATTTCGAAGCCCTTTGAACTGATATTCCAAATCCTGTGATAGAAGAGAGAGCTCATTGCAAAAGATGAGCGCCGAAAGCTGCAAAAATATCAATGCTTTCATGAGCAACAGCGGTTGTTTCCTGAAGTCGTGAGCTATGAATATGTCTTGATCGCCGAGAGGCAGCGGTATCTACAGAAAGCGAGACATGCTGCAAGACCATTCGACGGAACTAAATTGTTTCAGTTTTTTCACAAGTTTCATGACCCAAGATTCGGAAACACGCCCGCGACGTCAGACTTTTGCACCCAAGGCCAGAGATGCTCAAAAGGCCTACGCTACGCATGCGTAGCTACTTTGCGTAGAGTAGCGTAGAATTTAGGAAGCTGTGTCTCAAATTTTGGGTATGTATCATGAATGATGTCGTATAGTCTATGGTTTTACTGGGAATAGAGACATCAAGCAAGTAGCGCTAATTACAAACGTAAGAATCTGGTATAATTAGATGAAGTCAGACGTACAAACATTTGCTCGAAAAAGAGAGCAAGCAAATTCATGGCACTGGTGACCGTGGTCTATTGCCGCAAAATGTTCATACTATCCTCCAGCTCTTCTTTATAATCTGTCGCAAGATCGTGGTCAGTAAGTAGCTCAAAGCTTCTTCCTCTCCTTCAAAGTCCGTCAAACCGGCAAAGCTCAGTTCCTGCCCCGCCTCACTTTCCAGACCTGAGTCGGGCATTTCGTTGGCCTTGATGATACCTCGTAACTTGAGTATTGCCAACATCTTTATCGCCTCGGACAGAAGTCTACCCCTCTTTTTTGTCACTATG
>JAKTUB010000391.1:0-28789 GCA_030556465.1 Metschnikowia picachoensis | reverse complement strand
ATGGAAACTTGAAATTGAATCATGAAGTAGACGCCTTAATTGAGCGCGTGATCTTTGGTGTGTGCGCATTTCACATTGCTTTGTGCCTCACCTACCTCTTGTATATCTCGCGTTAACAATACAGTTCATGTGCGCCATTCTTCTTCTGCCTGGCAGACACAAGCGATTAGCAAATTGGGGCGATGGCGTGATGCATTGCACCACATTGCTTATGGCATATGCAGGTCCATACTGAAAAAGAAAAGGAGCTCGGGCTTTCGCGAGAATTTTTTGATGACTAATAAGGGGGCGGTGTGTCCCAACTGTAATGATATTTGTTCTGACGATATATTCGTTTGTGAGTCGACTGGGGATGATTGATAGCTTAGTTTTGTCCAGTTTGGTCGAGCGGGGTTTGCGTTGTAACGTTGCACCGAACGAGCCCCGACCGAGATCTCCTCCCGGAGCCCCATGCCAGCAGGCCAATTGCAGAGCGCAAAAGTTACGACGAATAAGGCGCACAGCCTGTATATAATTGACTCTTGCAACGTGCTTGTGCGTGTGCACATCCTGTGCCTTCACTAACGTGCGCCGCGCTACATTAAGCCCGTTTTTCCAGTTTGTACTTGTCTCTTTATTTCGACACCCGTTTTTCTTCTTCCTTGTTTGCCCCACAAAACAAAGAGAAACTTCTCGATCTGCCGCCAACTGCCTCATTCAAACAATCCAGCCTGCAACCTTTCCCGCATTCCTTTCCCTAATAGCGAGTCAGGTTTACCCCCAGTGTTTTTCTTTCATTGTTTGTTTTTTGTGCTCTGATTGTCGAGTGCTTTTTACAGCAAAAAATAACGCACCCCGTGACGAATTTTCTAGCCCCGTTCCAGCATACGCAAATTCTGGCCCAGAAAAATCTAAGTGAACGTGCTGACCCCGATCATCCTAAATTCTATTTTTATATTCTAGGCAAACTTGTGTTTTTCGAGGCCACAGTTTGACCAAGTCCGCGTTACCGCCGACCCTCAAAAACCACTACTGTGCAAGTGAAACCGACCTGCAGCCAGACAAAATTAAGCAGAGTATCGAAACAAAACCGTCTCGGCGCTAAGCGAGCAGTTACCCGCCCATCCTTTGTTGACAATTTTCATTTAATTTCCCGCCAGGTGTGTATTTTTTTTCGCTTGGAGAATGTCGACGCAGCAGTACTCCCAGTTTCCCAACTCTTATTACGGGCTGGAGCACTACCCTTACCAGCAATACATGAGCGGAAGCCAACCTCAGACTGGGGCTCAACCCCAGACGCAAGGTCAGGCGCTGCAGCCAGTGTCTCAACAACAGTTGCAGGCGCAATCAGCTGCGCAATATGCGCAGCAGCCATATGGCCAGTATTACATGGTGAACAACCAGGTGCAGCCCGGCCAGCAGCAGCAGCAGCAGCAGCAGCAACAACAACAGCCGCAGCAACAACAGCAGCAACAGCAGCAGCCACGTGAACAGTCTCTGGCACAGCCATCTCAGACGCAAGCGGTTGCTCAGGCTTATTCGCAGTATTCGCAGCCCCAGCAGACCCAGCAGACCCAGCAGGCCCAGAATGCAGCTCCGCAGTCACAGGCCGCAGACTACAGTGCGCACTATCCTGGGTATACCTCGTCTGCGTCTACACTGGCACCGTATGGTCAGTACGCCATGTATCAGCAGAGCGTGCAACCACAGGTCGCGTCTGGTGGTAACTCCGCTGCCGCCAGCTCGACTGTGCCGCTGGCGTCACTATACACGGGTCCGGCTCAGCTGGGAACACTGCAAACGCCCATTCCCGCATCTTCTGCTGGTACAAACCCCACTTCACAGTCAACGGGTTCTTCTGGTCCGCCAGCTGGGCAAACACCCGTTGCCACGAAGACATCCACTCAGTCCGATACTCTATCGTTGCCCCCCAATTCGACTGCGGGCCAATACCAGCCGCCTGGAATCCGCCCGCGCGTGACTACTACCATGTGGGAAGACGAGAAAACGTTGTGTTACCAAGTTGATGCCAACAATGTGAGCGTAGTGCGCCGTGCAGACAACAACATGATTAATGGAACCAAGCTTTTGAACGTGGCGCAAATGACCCGTGGCCGCCGTGACGGTATCTTGAAGCTGGAGAAAATTCGTCATGTTGTCAAGATCGGCTCGATGCACTTGAAAGGTGTATGGATTCCCTTTGACCGCGCTCTTGCTATGGCGCAGCGCGAGCGCATTGTTGACTTGTTGTACCCATTGTTTGTGCGCGACATCAAGAAAGTGATTCAGACTGGCGTGACCCCCGTTGCGCTGGCCTCTGTTTCTGCCGCTGCTGTCACCACCTCTGCGGCCAAGCCTTCAGCTGCCACTGCCAGCGGATACCCCGGTACAGTTGCTTCTAATGCTGCCAATGCTAGCGCAAGCTACTACCAACAGTACCCCTCTCAGTACGCGCCATCGGCTTCGGGATCTATTGGTGGTTTAGGTGAAGTTGCGGGCTCGGCTGCCGTGCCTCAGCAGCAGCAGATCGCCGCTCAGCAGCAGCTCTATGGCTACACGCAGCAGCCTTACTATGGCCAGTATTACGCGTACAACCAACCTGCTTCCACTGCAGCTGCGAGCGTATCTGCGGGCGCAAACTACTCATCCTACGCACAGCCGCCAATGTATTCAACTTACGGTGCGTATCTGCAAGGGCCACAGAGCGGCCAGCCTCAAAAGCCATACGACCAGGGCCAGCAGCCGCAGCAAATCCTGGGACACGCCCAAAAGTCGTCGCCCGCTCTCAAGGAGAAGAAGGATGAGAAGAAGTGAGTCGCATTGTATCAGTAGTGTAATTGTATAGATTAATTGTTTCAGTATTAAATTCTGCCGCTAGTGCGGGAATAGATTTTTACTCATAGCTCATCCTCCTTGCAGTGTAATGATAGTTGAGTCCTTATTGTTATGTTCATGGTGCCCTTGACCCAGGTTTGGAGTCCCAATAGCGTTGATCGAGAGAGGGGTGAGCTCGAAGACAACCTAAAGACGGACATGCGAGAAACACGAAACAAGGTAAGAAAAGCGGACGTGACAACATTCACAACGCCAAAAGCTTGTGGAGCGATATCAAAGACCTCTGCCGCGGGTTGTATAGTACGAACCTCAATGTTATGTTCACGGTATTCTTCTATCAATAACCAGTACGTGTATTCGGTGATACCAAACTACTAGAACGGTGTCAGACATAGAGCAGAACCTTCGATTCAACGAAAAAGGAAGGTGGCGTGGTCATTTGAGATCATGTTACTGTGGCAAGAGTAAGATCACACCGTCGATGAGTAGAGTGGCGTCATGGAATGACATCACCGAGAGAAAGAGAGTTGAACACTTCGAAACTCAAGCTAGCGCTCCTATCTCCATTGATTTCTGAAATTCCTGTAGCTTTGCGTGCATGTGACGTGCTTCATTACATATGCCTGCCTCCGGATTGTTGTGTCTTTATGTACATGCGTACGCATATAAGCGCATGGAGCACTGTTTTCGCACTTAACTATGGAGAATCTCGCTCGATGCGCGCATTCCCTCGTCCCTCGCGAGAATTATTTGAAATCTGGCAAGATTTTTGTAAGTGAGGGGACCCACTTTTTAGGGGATTTACATCAAGACGACTTTCGTGTCTGGCAAAACTTACCCAAGTACCCTGTATCGAGACTCCTGACTTTGACCATTTTGTAGCACATTACAGGATGCTTTTTTGCCGTCGCAGTCCATTTTTGGCGCGCCGCCAAGACCTTCCCCATCACCGAGGAAGATGAAGCGAATGAAAACACTGAAGGTTATGATGAAGTGAGACTCTTCAAGTGAAAGGCGGGATTTAAACCAACTGATCAGCTTTTTTACCTACTGACATTTATCGATGGCGTCACTTCAGAATTCAAGCACCAGTGCCATATGTTGCTCGATATTGTTGCAGCCATAGGCCAGTTGTCTTTAAAGAAGATCACCGATTTTGCAAGTGTGAGGAAATCTACGAGCACTAAAAACATTGCTGACCAATCAAGCGATATAGCTTCGGACGCGACAAGTCATAGGAGCACTTCACGGGAAATTACCGATCAAATACGAAATGCTGGCAGAATACCTGCTAAGCCTATCGGCGTTACTGACGAAATTGAGTTGACAACCGAGCATTTTAATGTTATCGAGCCAGATACATCGACGTCTACAATGCTGATTTTTGTTTTCCCTCGGTGAACGTCTGATGATTGACTCTTGCCTGGCTTCAGACTCTGTTGAGTCCGATGAGGAAGAGCCTCTCTTCAGTAGCCCAGACTCATCTGTTTGTGACAACTAAGTATTGTCGTATAGAATTATCCCGAAACGGGTATAGAATTAAAGCCCGGTTTCGTAACATAATCGAAGGCAATTAGTCCGCATAATGTGTAGTGGTGCGATTCACGCAGCGTCGAACTAACCTGTGTAGTTCACGAAGGAACTCACGGGGGTGTACCTGCGACTGAAAGCTAAACTGGCGGAAGCGTTCAACCGTAGTTTTGGAGGAAGGAGGCAGATGAGTCAGAACTATCAGACATAATTATGAGGATAGTGGGTGAAGTTGTATCAGAGTTATCAAGAAGGTTCTTGTGTGCTGTGTTCTGTTAGCATCGATGTTCTACAAGCTAACGAAACACTAATCAAAATGATAAGAGAATGTGCTTAACATCTACGTCAGCCAATCAGAGGGTGAGGATAATTGGTAGATAGACATCACGCCATATCACGCCATATCACATGACATATGGCACTTGATGTATGCATCCAAGATTTATACGCACAACATAATGACGTACTGCACATACAACCGCCCAATCGGGTGATTTTTCGCCGCTCCTTCGTCCCTCGCTGTGGATTGAAATAAGCTCTGCAATAGATCATGTCGAATAAGAGAGGTCTCACAGTATGACTAGAGCACCTGGAGCCAAACACTGTTAAGTATTTGGAGTCTGTTGAGAGTAAGTATTTCGATTTGAATGGGATACGCATACGGTGTCTTCCGCTCTATATGTGAACATGTTGCACATAAACAGAAAGAGGTGACGTGTCAGCGTTTCAATGAAAGCAATATATACGCAAGGGCTGATTGTGCTTACGCGATGTATACGCAAGGCCGAAGGTGTATACGCATACGAATCGGTGGGCCGAATTCACGCATACGTATACGCATATGCACCCAGAACTCGTAAAGTAACGTGCGCGAAAACATTTACAAACGTAAGTCCGCCGATTTGTACACCACTGATTGCGCCAATGCCCCGTCTGTGAAAGTCATGTGTAGTACTTGTAGGTTGTTTTCGTATGATTGTGGGGAAGCCCATACGGGATATGAACATTCTGTTTGGACTTGTTGATCATTACATACCGCACGTTAAAACACATGACACCGGACGTCGCATATATAGCAAAATGTTTGTTTTTCCCACGGGACTGTGTTCCTTCCATTTCAGGTTATACTTCCACGTCAGCATCATGTGTTCTTGGGACACTTGACCTTTTGAGCTGTTTGATCGCCCACGGAAAGAACCTTTACGTACACAGTTTAGCAGTCTTTCCCACTTGTGTGATACCCACTATATGAGAGGAGTCATTGCGAGCAAGATAAAAAAGAAAAAAAGAAAAACGCTAGAAATGCAAACCATGTGTTGAGAAAAGTTTATGCTATAGCCAGTGCTTAGGCAAACAAAGTATCATCAAGGAAGCCACAGAAGACCTTGCTGTATAGCCCGCCGCCCCGCCTAATGGTTTATCGCAGGATAAATACTAAGGTGAGACCTGTTTGCACATATCTGAATTTGACAGATAAGCTAGCTATGAGCGCCGAAAAATACCAAAAATGATGTTTCGTCACACCAAAAGTGCCCGTATTACATGCATAATCTGGGTGTCTTTTCTACTTTTGCCCAAAATATGTGATCCTCAGAAGCAGAACTCTTGCGCTTGCCGACTAGTTCCAAAAGCAAAACAATCTGTGGTTTCCAAGATGATCAGTCTCGGGATTTTCGGTTCGGTGAAGAGAGTCGGCATAATTTTGTTCTTTCGAGGATTCCACCCATCCGCTTATTAGAATCTTATCTGTTTCTCTTGAACATAGGACAGGAACACTGATTGAGCTATTTGGATTAGTGCAAAGATCTGAATGAACCCTGATGGCTAGTTTCTTACGCTCAAGCTCTTCTGCCCACGTGAAAGGGCCAGCGATTATCATGCTCTGGAGGTATGTGGCTTAGTCGTCTTTGGACCGCTTCGCCGAGTCCGTCAACGCATCGTACGCCTTCTGCACGCCCTCAATTTGTTTCTTCATGGCGGTAATTTCCACTTCGCGTTTCCTAATGGTTTCCTTCAATTTGGCGATTTCCTCATTTTTCACTTCGCCCTCGTTCTGAGAATTGCGATACAGAGCTTCTTTCGCCACTAATTTGCCCATAATAGCAAGCACTGTATGAATCGACAATCCGAGATAAATCACGGCGCCGCTCAAATACAAGTTGCGCTGGGCGTAAAATTTTGACGCCAACTGCTCTGACAGAAGTCCGACGCCCATGTGTGGCCCAGGAGCAAACTCAAGACTCTGGCTCCTGTGGAATTTCTGTAGTTTTTGTACACAATCAATGAATTGAAGCACCATTATGCCGGACACAAATATCAGCCCGACTTTATAGTTGGAGTTTTGGCGCAAGGCAGTCCACCCATTCACGATTTTTGATCTGATCATGAAAGGCAACGGTAAAAGTAAGAATGAAATCACTGCCATCTGCGCAAGAAGCGCGCCGAATACCATGGTCATTTGCAAGGTCATTTTGAATATTTAGAAATCTTTGTCGGTAAGTAAATGTATCGTTCGAACAAACCACTTGATCCATTCAAATGTCGTAGATTCCAGAACTCGTGGCTAAACCGCACCGGTCGTGCATGCACCAGGGCCGCCACCGAGTTCGATTTGGTTATCGATTTCACTTTTGCTGCTGTGTGCGCCTTGATCTGCACGCCTCACTCTGCTGCATGCTTCTATCGATGTACTGCCCGCCAGTGTCGTAAGGTACCATCTTAACATGTCGTACATGTCGTATATTCGATGAGAGGGCCATCGCTTTTGGATACGGATATACGATCCTATATGAAGTGTACGCAAGCACGATAGAACCCGATGGAACACAAAAGTCGTGTTTTTGTCAATCTTTTGCGAGTGTATCGGCATCATCTTGACGAACGCCAGAAATATAAGCGACTAAAGGTTTATTTTATAATCTTCTTCGACAGTCTGAGAAGTTGTACTGAAAAATAACCCCCGCGAGAGCTTATCAACTCAAATAACGATAAGGTCCACGGCAGCCGCTTGTCTGCCTTCGCCTAAGACTTAATTGCATTCGAACCTGTCAGCGACAGACAGTTCGTTGTCACTAAATTTGTTAGAGGGACACGTGCCTCCTCAGAAAAGATTGGGTACTAGTCTTCACACTAAATTTTGAAACGATCCAAGTTTCGGGGCTCTGCATCTTTTCGTAGGCTACCCCTTCTAGAAAAGGTCAGCATTTTTGGAACGTTCTTCAAAACAAGTAGTAACAGCAGCCGAGATCATTAGTCTGAAATGTTCAAGCTTCCTTCGAGGATCAAGAACAGCAGGGAGTCGAATGTATATAATCCGGCCACTACCGGTACTGTGCATAGGATAGTACAAATAAACTTTGCTGTAAGTCTTCCAAATTTCTTCAGCTAGGTATAAATTCAAGACTTTGAGATCGGTCTCTAGTTTCTTTTAGAAGTTTGTCACGATCTCCCCAACAAGTATGGCATAGCATCGATATCAACAACGATGGTGTTAGCCAATGATCTAAGGCTTGATGGAGAACAAACTTATAGCGTCAAGAACAGTGTATATCAAGCCACGTCACAATGTGGCATCATCCAGCGAGTGCAGAAGCTGTGCCTGAGACATTTCCAGCTAACGAGGGGCAATAATCTTGCTCTATTCGAAACGGAGTTGATATGCTTTTTCTTACAACCCACACTTTCACACCCACCGAAGAGAGAAAATCGCCTAAAAATACCCACTACCCTATATGATATCGTACTTTTATCCAGACAAAAATACGAAACGATGTGTCTTCGTATTTCTTGTTCGATTTCAAACCCGGCAGTTTTTCGGACTTTCGTACGGCCGCGAATACGATGATTTACGAAAAATTGCAAAACTGCCGCCCGCGGCATGCGTTAAGTGCCTCGTGAGACTTTTGATCGTCCGATTGCTCTTACTATAAACATCTTCACAACCCAGTGACTTTACGCGCGTAGAGGTATGAGAGGATACTGAAGATGGAGATTGCCACGAGAATGCCATTAAACCACGCCAAGCCCTGGTGATCCTGTCCAGGCACGATACAGTTCATACCCCACAACCCGGTCACAACATTAATCGGCAACAATATTGTACCGAGAATCGTTACCTTGCCCAAGATATCATTCGTATCATTGTTGACCTTTGTCATATCAATGTTGAGCTGCGCCAAGTAATTCGAGTGACTGCGCGCCAAGAGCTTTTCGTAATGATTTAACAGTTGCACCATCGTTACAATATGGTCCTGGATGTCGCCCAAATACATCAAAATCTCTTGTTTCAGCGCCAAGCGATTGCTCTTCTGGGCATGCGGTCCCCGTGGACTGGGCATCACCTCGTTTTCGCTGAAACGTTTGCTGAATCCTTTGATTACATCGGCCTTAGTCCCTAGGAGCCTCATGACAGACATAACGCGTTTACGGCATTCGCCAATACGACGCAACATATCACCCTTGCGTTTCCAGGCCACAATCTTCGACAGCGTCAGCTTCAGACTCAGCAGAATTGTCAGCTTGCTACGACCCGACCTCTCAGAGCGAAGAGATACATACCCGGTGCCTGATCCTCTTCTTCCGCGCGATCGCAAAAACTGTTGAGTTTGCGGCGCTTCCACCACGGACTTCGAACGCTGTCTGCGATAGAATACATCATTCGCGTGTTTTTTCAGACGGCTTTCAACCAAGCAGCCATGCTCCAGGTCCAGCTCATTGTCGTCCAGCTCGCTGTCGGTCGAGTCACCCGAGTGCATGCGCATGATCTCGTCCTCGATGTTGTATACCTCTTGCTCAATGCTATCAATCATCGGCGCGAAGGAGTCCGTGATGTCGTCAATCAACGCGTAGCAGATCCAGTCCGTAGACACAGTCAAGTGATCCTTGAGCATGCGCGCACGGCGGCGCACGTTTACTGGATGTGGTGTTGGTTTGAAGTGAAATGTCAACACACCCGTTTCAAATATGATCATGTACATATTGAGCGGGCACAATTCGCCGCTGCGAATCCTGTTATTCTTCAGTACGGTGGACTGGCCCACCGACAGTTTGGAAGAGCATTTCCCACGCGATTCGTCACCAAATAGACGTTTCACGCGCCAAAATATATCACTTTTCCTCTGTTGTGTACTGACGCCATCCGGATCATACTCCATCAACTTCGTGAGCTTTTTCTCGTGCTCCCGCGCGCGCTGCTTGCGCCTCTCGTAAACGATATCGAATGACGTGAAACAGATAAAGTAATATTGCCGGAAAAGCTCTACTTTCTCTCTTGTCTCTCCCAAGAAAATATCTTCCGTCGTCAATGGGTGGAGTCCAAAAGTCTTAGAAAGCACCTTCATTTCCTCCTCCAGTGGATCCGTAACATCAAGCCAGAAAGGCGCGACATGGTTTTTTTCCAACACCAGATTCAGGGTCAGGGCATGAAGTTCCAGGGAAGGCAATGGCGAGTCGATTTTCGGGGTAACCGTGCGCGAGTGTGTCTTCAAAACGGGTGTGTCCGTACCCTCGGCGTGCTTCTGTAAATGAGGAGTTCCGTCAGACCCAAACAAAAAGCGCAACTTTTGCTGTATCTGCTCGTCCGACATATGTGGTTGTTCCCCGTCGGTGACCAAACCGGAGAGCGTAGGCGCATGAATGGTGCCATCAATATCCTCGCGGAAAAATGTGAAGCGATAAGCGGCATCGCCCTTTTTGTTTGCCAAGATTGGTATGGTTTCGCGCAGTTTCTCCCACGGCTGAATTGGTTTTGGCCGCACCCGTAAAGACAGCCCACCCAGCCTTACCAGCTGGGACTCATCCACGTGCACCGAGTTAAGAAATGGCAGGTCCTCTGTTGTCGGTGACAATTCTGTTGAGTAGCGCGACCTGGCACTGTCTTGTGCTGTCTTTGCAGCCATCTTAGTGTCGTCCCTCAGAGAGACTTTCGTGGCGACAGGAAACCGGAAATTTACTCCCAGTGGAACTTCCGTCATGTGTTCTTGCAAATCTTCTTGCTCCTCAGAAATGTATTCCTCTAAAACACGCAAGTCGGGCCATACCTGCAGCTCTGTGGTCCCGTTATCCCCCAATCCTTCATAGTAATCAGGGAAACACACGTCATCCAACGATGTCAGGTCCGACAGGTGGTCCAGGGACGGGTTCAGCTGGCCAAATTCTAGCAGCGCGCGTGAACCCTGGCTGTAGATACTGACGTCATCATCAATACCCCCTGGCCCGTAATGCTTTCCAAAATGGCTCTGTTCCCTCGCATACTGGTCCATATTCAACGCTACCAGGTTTTGCCGCCTCAAACGCAGGTCGTTTTGCTCAAGCAAGGTTTGAAGATTCCGATCCGTAAGTGGCACTTGTGAGCCGCTGCCCTGCTGCCTCCTTCGCGCCATATTATCACTATAACTGTTTCTGCCAGGGCCAACGGCAATTTCTGTCAGATCCGCACCGAAGGGGTCTTCAAAGCGGGAGGACCCCTGGTTTTGCAGCCCGGAGTGTGTCACGGTATTGCTCTCGTGGCCACCCTTTTTGTGTCCCCGGCGCTTATTGCGGCTCCGCTGTTTCTTGGCCATGACTCAAGACGAAAATGAAGGTTTGGGTATATCAGAAAGAGGCCGCAGAATGTGCTGCTAAATGATAGTTGCAGGCGAAAGGTTCGGTCAGACGCGCTTGAAAGCAGGTGAGAATGGCTGGATTGACCGTGAAATAAGCGGTTCAGAATGGATTGCCTAAAATCCTTGTGAATCTGGTCGTAAAAAGGTTACTTCATCGGTATGCTAACTGCTAGAGCAACCGAGGACAATACGCGAGCGTTTATCTTAGTGTACAGGCTTAGTCACGTGTGTCCGGCTTCGAGGCGACGGTTGAGGCCATAGATCTCGGTTTCGACCTGGGATTTTTCTCTCGGGTTTTCTGAGCATTAAGCTAAACCATTGAGCTAAAGAGGATATCAACTTTTAATCAGAAAAGAAGCAGTTTTATACAACGTGCGCTATGCTGAGGTTTCTCTCGGAAGAGTTTATGCCGCTTGCGGCGGCTCGCCCTGCCTAATACAGTATCACCTCGCGTGCGTCTCATCACCCGATTCCGCTAATTATCAAGTGCCTTTTCATTTTCTTTTTTTGGTTGTTACATCTGATTAAGGACTGGAAGCCAGAATTGCTTACCTATCTCTCCATAAAACTATATGTGAATATATATTAAACCCCACCAGCTTCGCTACCTTGTCTGTCTTTGATATGTTGGCTTGGCTGCGTATGAGATTTGATTGGGCTGTCAAAAGAAAAGAAAGAAAGAAAGAAAGAAAAAAAAAAAAAAAAAAGAAAAAGGATTGCCCTAATGGCTGTACTTCCCCCACCTGCCGCTTCAACTCTCGCAACAGAAGGGTCAGTAATGCGAGCCTATCCGGTGATTCGCGCCGTCTTCGGGAGTACACCTTTTTGACGGTCTACAAACCAATTGTTTTTCGTAAGGTTTCCGATGATGCGTAGACCGGCGCCAACATGGAGTTAAGGTGCATTGGACCCTCGGGGCTTAGCAATAATTCTCATTGCGGTATTTGTGCGTAGTGTAGGTCTTTGGTTTTTAACCTCAGTAGATTTCCCCGTGCGACTCTTTGAATAGAACTCTGCAAAAAAGAGCATTTGCACCGACGACATATTGCCATCGAAAAAGACTCATGACTGGAATGAACTGACCGTAGTTTTAAGAGACAAAATCACTCACGATTTTCTTGTCGCTTCGAAGAGATTCGGAACAAACCAATAAAAATCAGGTCCAGAAGCAACAAATACACATGTCTAAGGAACGAGTAACGCTACTGAATATCAATGATTCGTAAATTTCTTTTAACGGCACACCACTGACCTTCACTCGAAAATCTGGCGCACATGATTATTTGTGACAAACAATTGATCATCTTGGTCGGGCCAGGTTTACTGGAAAATTGATTTAGATCGAATAGACAAAACATTTTTGCTCGCAATTTAATACAACACCATTGAAAGATGAATTGATGTTTGGCTCTTAAATGTCTCAATCAGACAACTTCGTCCGAGTCCATACGGTTTTCGCATTCTCAAGCCTATGCTACAGACAGTTCATCACCCTAACTTCGCTTCCTTCAATTAACGTTGATGACCTTCATGTCAGCTGCAAAAGCCCAGGGCTGCACCAATTTTGTCAACCCTGATACATATTTTGACAAGTCAACATGTAGAAGAACACTAAAGGGCCAATTATGCCCAAAGATTTCAGAGGATGATCCAACTTGAAAAAACACATAGATCCAAACCGCGTTGAGCTCACTCTTGTACGAATCGCTTTCTCGCTGATCCAGATTGTACTAGTTGACTCAAGTACATTTACAGTACACAGCAGGCGCCTTACACTGTACTCAAACATCATCCTTTTTAGGTTCATCTAATTTCGTCTCAGCTTCTTTTGGTGGTTCCAACTCCTTTTCCGATGCGATTTTCATTCTTTTCCCATTCAATTGCGCCAACGCAGCGTCAATTTCATCTTTTTGCTCTAACAACTTCCTCCAAGCATCTTCCGTCAATGAAATACCCTTCTTGCCTGGTTTCTTTTCCTGGGTGTTTTTGTCAATGTAAAACTCGCGAATGTCAACCAAGCTTGCGCCATTGAACTTGGATACCGTTACTTGCTTTTTCTTGTCTAGTTCGAGAACTAGTTGAGTTTCGGTTTTAGGTTCAGCAGGCGCCAGGCGCTTCGAGGCGGCGGTTTTGTAGACCATTGTATGTGTTGAAGTCAAACCCTACAGGCGTGTTTATCCGAACACCTTTCCAGGACGCGAGGTGTGTTGATCACGTGCGCAAATGTAAACAGCAACTTTTAAATTGGTAAAGAACAGACTTAAATTCACCCATTAGTATCCTTTTGGCAAAGGTTTTTAAATAAATATGGTTCATAAAAATGTTTCAATTCTTCGTGTACACACAGTTCCGGTCTATAAAGCTCTATGCAAGCAGATGACGCTTATAGTAAACAGCCACTAAGAGTGTTCGATACCACTGGGCCATGTTTCGTTCAAATGCGCTGGCCCTAATTCTTTTTGCACTCTCTCGTACAATGCTTTTTCCCTCTTGTTGTTGTTCTTTTGTACGAATTCATACCCTTCGATGGCGGACGTCAACTCCTCCACACTAGACACGCCCAACACGACAGAAAATTGTCTGTTCCACACCAATTTCCCGCTTGCATCCGTGCTAGAGTCAAACAATGTCTTTTCAATGGCGAACTGCGTGGCCAAATCGGCGAGTTCCACTTGTTCGTCCTTCAAAAGCCTTTGAGCAATAAGATCACATGTATCCTTGAGGTCTTGGGGCGCAGGGTGAAAATCATGTGTCTTGCCAGACCGAAGAAGCGACATGCTGATTATAGAACCATTGAACACCTTTTTCACGCCTGCTTCATGCAAGAACCGGTCCTGCATCTCTAAAAATAACGTGTTCTGGAGACACCCGTTCGAGTACGACAAAATGGCGTCAAGCGGACCTATTTCCGGGTCATTATTTGCGTGAAGTGCAACTTTTAACAAATAGTCAACAGGGTATCCGGTGACACCAAAGTTTTTGATAACGCCCTCTTTCTTCAACGCAAGTAGTTCTTTCAAAGCATCGTACGTTTCCTCTTCCGAAACAAACTCGATATCGTGCATGTAAACGAGGTCCAAATACGACGTTTTCAATCTTTCCAAAGACCTAAGGACAGATGCACGCACTGATTTTCTAGTATAGTCAAACTCATCAAGTCTGATCCGACCTGCCTTCGTGCATATAAAGTACTTTTCCCTTGGCCACTCAGTGCTTATTTCGGCCAACGCCTTGCCTATAAGTTCCTCAGATCTGCCATAGTATGGTGATGTGTCAAGCGCCACCAATCCCTTTCCAAATGCAACCTTGAGAATCTCCGTGATTGGCATTTTCTCTGGATCTTCACAGTATTGCGTGTTGAACACCGCACCACCAATCACAAGTGGAGGGATGTCCATCAATTCATATGGTGGTGTGTTTTTTTGGACAAAATCAGGCAGTGACATGGTGAATGTGGCTTTTTAGTTGGATGTAAAACCTGTCCCGATAGGGTGAGTGCGTCTCTCTGTACGATTGTTCGTGCATGCGCAGCGGGCACTTTATTGCGGGCAGCGTCGCCACCACTGACGATGATGACCATAAACTAGACAGCATCCCATATACAGTGGCATGTGAACAATCTGTCTCCGAGTTTTTCTTTTTCGTCTATTTATCTTTGTGGATCTCGGCCGCTATCTTAAGAGACATAAGGATTCTTTTGTGAGCCATGCAAAAAAGACTTGGTGTGCCTCATCCAATCCATACAACACTCAAACTGAGAAATACATAGAGTAGCCAATTAAGCAAGGACGAATGGTATGAGGAACAACTTTCAAGGAATTTTTGTTTCTTCTAGCAGGGTGGAACATCTTAAATCGCATCGCAAACCAAGCCTTCTCGCAACCTAAACGACTACTGTACGATTATTCATCTTGTCTACCCAGCCACAAATGAAAGGCCAAACTGGATAAGATGCGGACAGCTATAAACACACAATCAAAATACTCTCTCGCCCTCTACAACGTAATTGTACGGCACCAACCCAACCTGGCCCCTATTCTCAAGGCAATTCTCACCCAATTCACACACATACCAATTATCTTCTTGTTTGTGTATCACAAACATGTGCCATCCCTTTTTGAATGTTAGCTCGCCTTGCTCACGTGCCGTATAAGAGTACTTTGCCACGGCTTTTGTCACATATGTGCGTCTTGTAACCGGAGTCACGTGATCCACGAAGGATTTCAAGTTTGTGTACGATTTTGTCGGTGACTGCAGCAACGAGCGCCTCTTTGGATTTGAGCCAGGCTTTTTCACGACGGTGTGCAACAGTGTCTCATCCGTGACAAACTCGGGCAGTTTCGGCAGTTTTGCCGTCACCGGATTGCGACCAGGACTGCGGAATTTGATGGAATCAAACCTCTTGGCAGTTTCACAAGAATCATCCACAAAATCCAGTGCAGGGGCATTGTCTGATTTTTCTTGTATGTTGGCTTCATTTCTGACTGAGTGCCGGAATTTGTTCACATCGCCATCCCCGCCTGCATTCAAATCTTCTAGGGCTTTAGCAATAAAGTCAATCAGGAAATCTTTCGAGATTGGTACGCTCTTGCGGCGTTCATCTTTGACTGTCTTTGGCAGACTATAAAGTTCCGAAACATCTTGCAGCCGGCGGTTAATTTCTCGCTGCACTTCCTGCGCCAGCTTTTTGCGGGGTGAAGACCAGCTTCGTCCGGTATAGTTCAGGTAATTGGTAGCCGATGAATATTCCGACAGGTCTGAATTGTGCAAGCGGTCAAACACGTCATGGCGGTCTTCATTGGCAGAAGTGAAGTCACTGTTATATGATTGTTGTTTTCGGTGAGTCACACCATATTCTGGGCCCGCGTTGTGGGGTGCAGCCTGGAGAGTTTGTTTCACCTTCGAATAGCCGTTACGCACCACAGGCACGGTGTTAGGCGGGGATTTTTCAGCCGAACAGGATTCCTTTTGTATCGTTGGGTCGCGCACGACAACTTCCTGGGATTGGTTTGGCGTGAGCAGCTCTCTGATTGGCGGAAGTGTCTTGTTATATGGCTTCGTAGGCGTGACAGGGTTCGCGTGGTCATGAGAAAATCTCTGTGACCCGTTTTCTGGGTTTACACCGACAATGGTTGAATGTGTTGAGAAGGTTCTTGACAAAATCTGCGAGTAGTCGGGGTCCTTGAAATCTGCTTGGATGAACTTGGGCTCCTCGTCATCGAATCCATCCAAAAAATCGACATAATTAGGCGGAACCACGATCTGGCTCCCTGTGCCGTAACCATCCACGAAATCGTGCACGTCACGTGGCGCTCCAACTTTTGCAAACGCCAGGCGGGCATGATCAACAGCCAGGTCCCATTCCACGCATAAGGATGCAACATGATTACAAAAGGCGAAGCAGTTGAGCTTGCATACCTGTATACGCTCGATTTCAAGCTGGTAGATGTTTGTAAGCGAGATAGACCAGTCGCGGACCCAAATATCATGAATTTCCGCATACTTGTGCACTGCCTGTTGGTACTCGTTTTGGTACAATTGTATAGTCTGCTGCGTTTTGTGTAGTTTGGCGGTGTTCTTCTCTAATTCCTTGCCCCATGTAGTTTGACAAAGCAATGTGAGGGATTTCTGTTGTCCGCAAGCGACTCGGAATTTTTCTTTGGCATTTTCCAAGTATTTTGCATACTCATGTTTCTTTTGGAGTATTTTCTGAATATGAGTCTCGACTTTTGTGGCGTTTTTATGATAAATCTGGTAGAAATTGTGGAGTTTTTCGTAGTTTTCGAGCAGTACCCGGCGTATGTACGCCTGGTTTTGTTGGATCATGTTTCCATTTTCAATCTGGAGCTTATCTAGCGCTATTTTGAGGCCTCCGATCTCCCCTGTGCCAAGCGTCACCGACGAGGCTAACTTGCTGAGCCGTTTATTATAATCCTTTTCAATTTCAATTTTCTGCTTATAGAAGTCAAGAAGCTCGTGCAAAGTTCTTAGCGATGTCTTGATTCTCATCTGAACAGCAGCGAAACCGTCATCTTTCTGTCCCCAGAACAGATTGACAAACGCTTTTTCCGGGGCGGTCATTGTGGGTATTGTTTTTAGGTTGCAATGACAAATTGTGCAATTGAAAAAGCAGACTGTGCTATAAGTATATCTATTGTCTCGTCGGCTTGTGGAGGGCAGTTATAGCTTTGTTGGTGTTTTTCCTCTGCTTACACTCTGTGCAAAAATAAAACTGTCTTGCTTTCTCTTCAAAGAATTCTTTGTTTACATCCTTCCTATTTTGGAAATTTGATGCCGTGCATGCGCGTGGTGCTGCACCCGCAGGGCTCGAGCTCTCCATGCACCACCTGCTCATGTTGTAACGGTGCACAAGATGATGTATCATGCATCACCTTTACAGGTACGTCGAAGACAGTCCAAGGAGACTGCTTTCTAAAGTCAGATAAGAAGAGCTGACTGAAGAAATCCTCATAGATCACCTTGTCAGTATCAACAGAGCCATCTTTCGTTTATTTTTAGTGATAGAAGCATAGGCGCCAGAGACGCCTCTACTAGATGTTGTATTCGCCATATCGTAAACTAAGCTAGACTGGTCTGTTGTTGGTTAATTGGGTATCATCTGAAAGGATGCGGGAAAAAAGAGACTACTATTAATACGGAAATGGGCGACGAGATGTACTGGTGTACTGCATCATGGGAAGACGTGATCACAAATATGCGGACTCGTGTAGATTGAATCCCAACAACTCAGTGATATGCAATCCTCCACCAGTGTTTGCATATAGAGAGGATACCGTGTACGTTTCAAGACTATATGGAGAAAAAAGTGTTGGTATGATCATCGCGGCAGTTTATGTTACCAGTCATGAAAGTTTTGCCCTGGAGTCAGCAGGTCTTCCCCCAAAGGTCATATATATGCACTTGAGCAAGAAAGAAGACTTTTTGCATTATGTTTTTTTTTGAACAAAATCGGAAGAAAAATACCCTTTAGCCTCTTCCCGAAGCAACAGAAAGGCCGGATCCACACTTTGTGCCATGATTGATTTTCGGCGTTCTGATGCTCTAGAAGATACTACGGGGTTTTTTTTTGCTTTCGCGGTTTCCTTCTATCATTAACTAGTACTTGTATTAGATAATATCAAACTTAAGAACTAGAACGGTCTCAACCATAGAGCAGAGAACTCTATTCATAGCCTATGTTCGAGAAGGCAACGAAAAGGGAAGGTGGCGTGGTCATGTGAGATCACGTCACTGTGGCAAGTGTAAGATCGCGCTATCGAAAAGTATAGTGGCGCAATGGAATGACGTCACCGAGAGAGATAGACAGAGATAGAGAAAGTGGAACACCTGTCGGAACTCTGATAGGAGTGTATTCACTACCTGCTAGGCATCGGCTACGGGCTGTTACCAGGGCCCTGACAGCGGGAGCGAAGCTAGTAGTTTTTCTCCGTTCTTTTCTGATGATACTGTGTAAGCAGCGGTCAGATCACGTCAGGCCCGCGAGAAAAAGGCTGAAATGCTGCCGTTGTATCCGATTCTTCAGATTTTCTCGTTTTCTTCTCATTTTTTCTTGCTTTTTCTTGCTTTTTCTGGTTGCTTTTCAATCGATACCACTCTTATTATGTTGCCTAAATAGCTTGCGGTTTATCATCCCATCTGGGGCATGAGTAATTTGGCCTAGTAAAGCCAATAACTTTTGAGTTTGAAAAATATAAATCCCGTGATCCGGCGGGTTTATGAGGAGATTGAATGAAAGCTAGATGTTCAAATATTTGGGAAATACTCAGCTGGTGTGTTTCCAGTCAAATTGTCTTGGTCGATATTCATGTTCGAGGTTTTAATTCGCGCTTGACTAATGCGTCAAGTACATTCAGCATTTCCGTTCCTCAAAAGGGCGTAGACGGTATTTATACTGCTTGATGAAAAGTAAGAAATTAGTACATTGGGTCTTCAATTGCTCAAACAATGTTCTCTAAAGATTATTTTCATGATTCACTGCTTTCACGATTAAATATTCAAGTATACTTTTGTAGGGAGCTAGTCAAACAATTCTGGCTCCCAGTCCTTAATCAGATGTATCAGTAAAAAACACTGGAAATAAAGCTTGATCAATATAAAAGTGTATTGTACAATCTAGTTTTTCAAACAACTGACTCATATTCCATGAGCACGCGCCACCACGCGGAATTGTACCGACCCGGCATTTGACATTGACCCGCGCTACATCTACAAGTGTGGCGGCATCACGTGTCTCTATGTCACCGTGCATCTAATTTCGGACATGCCATACAAAAGTCCGAATCTCCGCTCTGCTTCGGCATCAAGGTATCCGCGAACATTCAGACCCCAAAATCACATAGGGAAATCCTATTGCTTACTCACCCCACGTGGTTCTTTCAACTAAATGGCTTCCGAAGTCTTTCAGTCCAGGCCCTATAGGGCTGCCAAAAGAGTTTTTGATTTCCTTCTCGCACAGTGGTTTTTCATACTTCTAGCAGTCTTTATCGTGCTTGCATGGCGATGGCCCAATTTCGCGAAACAAGGCGGTACTGTCAAGGCCGAGTATTCTATTCAATACGGTGCCGTGGCAGTGATATTTCTTATATCGGGCCTTTCGATCAAAAGCAAGGATTTGGCTCTCAATTTAGGCCACTGGCGTGCCCATTTCACTGTCCTCACGTCGTCTTTTCTCATTACGTCTGCTATCATTTACGGCATCGTCTCTGGCATCAAGGCGTCTCATGATGGAGCCATAGACGACTGGCTTTTGGTTGGGTTGATTGTCACGCATTCTTGTCCCACCACGGTTTCATCAAATGTGGTGATGACAAAGGCGGCCGACGGAAACGACATTTTGACTGTGTGTGAAGTTGTCATAGGTAATCTTTTGGGTGCTTTTATTACGCCTGCGCTCGTTCAGATGTATTTGACCGGCACTTGGGAGTTTGGAAACCCAACACATCAGGCAGGAGTTAGTGTCAAGGAACTATATGCCAATGTGATGAAACAAATAGGATTATCGGTGTTTGTGCCTATTTTCGTGGGTCAGGTTGTGCAGAACATTTTCCCGAAACAAACGAAGTGGTGCTTGACTACATTCAAGCTTAACAAAGTCGGATCGTTCATGTTGCTTTTAATCATGTACCAGTCCTTTTCGACCGCCTTTGCACAGGATGCATTCACGGCTGTGAGCCATGCGCTGATCATATTCTTGGTGTTTTTCAACATTGGCATATACCTCTTTTTCACAGCGATAGTTTACCTCTATTCGAGACCGCTCTTCATTCTAAGGCTATTTCCCACAGAGCCCACGGCTGAATCTTCAAAGGCCTATACTTGGTGCTACAAGATTTTCCGACCATTTTACTATAATCGCAGGGATACCGTGCTGATGATGTTATGTGGCCCTGCGAAAACGGCTGCGTTGGGTGTGTCGCTTGTATCGTCTGAGTACGGCTCGACCAATAGCAAGCTAGGCATATTATTGGTACCTTTAGTATTGTACCAGGCCGAACAGGTGTTTACCGCCCAAATTCTAGTGAAGTTTATGAAAAAATGGATTCATGCCGAGGACCACAAACCTGTGGATGAGGAATCAACGCCGCTAGCGGACCAGGGTTCGAAAAAGGGCCTGGAACAGGACAGTATAGAAGACAGTCGATGAACAAAAGTGGGCCCAACCGGTAAAAATGGATATTTATGGGGGCTCAGAGCATAGACCATAGACGTTATGATACTTGAGTTATCGGAACTAATAAATGCATTTCAAGGATTTGTATAATTCCCAAGATATAACTGGACAACTCTATTAGCATACGAGGATGAGCAGGACACGAGCAGAAGTCATCTTCTTTTCGGTATTTCCGGAACTGAACGGTATTCGCTGTTTTCCGAGCAGCAGAAAAAGAACAATGCTCAAATACCCATACCCGTCTTGACTCAGTTGACTCCATGGGTTGTTCTTAACCACGCGTAATGTACTCATGTGGGTCTAAATTTAAAGGCGGGGAATTTTTTAATAGGATCCATCAGGTAACACGGCCAGGCTGCTATCAAGTATGGCCATTCTACTTGTCTGATGTTATTTCAGGAATTCCTCGGAGAGTGCTCGATCGCACACGGTTCTAGTGAAAGGGCCCGTGTAGTTCTGTTTCTATACATGCCTTGCGCAAATATATTCAAGAGCAAAACAAATAAATTTCTATTGTGGCTGCATAAGGAGTGAAGCATTATGATGGGATGGACTGGGAAAGGGAATACCTTACCCACCTATGATAAGATGTATGGACTGCTCTAGGCGTATCCTCTGAATGAGTGATGTGCCCAATTTCCCTCATCGGACGTGTCCAGTTATTAGCGCTCACGAGAATCACACGACTGTAGTAGTTTCCCGTGAGCGGATGACGGGTTATGACCTCTCACAAACTGGCCAGAGAGTACTCAGATACACGCAACCTTGATCCCGGAAGACCAAAATACAATATTGAGTGAATTAAGATGGGCGCTTCTTGTTCTGAAATAGGCAAAAGCCTGAATCTCTTAGGCGTACAGTATCTCGAACGGCCAACAATAAAAGCTGTTTTCTTTTCTAACTTTGCTGAGGACCCAATAAATTGGTACCGAAACAGGCAACAGATTTCGTGATCTTCCTTTTCAACTATTACATCTAGATTGCATGCAAATATCTATTAGCTTTTCAGTTTTTCTACTAGTTTAGCATAGGAAACCATGTGCTGACCACTGACTAATACTCCCTGTTTCGAGCTTTGAACATCAGGTAAACCTTTCCTATGCAACCGACTCGCGCAACCTTTTTTAAATACCAAAGAACAAGATTAAGCGTTAGTTTTGGAACTTTATTGATTTATTTATTTATTTATTTTCCTGGCTTTATGGGGCATCATGGCGGCCGAGGCAGGAGGCAAAATGGGTATCATGAGCCGGCTATTAGAAGCATTATTGAGAAGCATGACTCGAGTGAAACTGATCAATGGGATTCGGTGGTGATTACTTATGTCGCGAATGACTTCACTGAACGGGACTAAAAGTTAATAAGCCTTGTGGCCGACTTAAAATTAATTGTCCACCATCAATTCTATACTGAAGACTTTTCGACCGGCCACTTTGCTGGAATTGATGACCATAAGAGCCTCGCCAGGCAGCCTTCTACTGATGTGATAAAATTTAAGCGCACTCCTGGTGATACTGTCGATGTGAGAGTATGGCGAAAATCACCAGGCGGTACCAGATTATTTGCCATTTGGACTCAACATGTTTGGAGTCACTACAACACGAGTGGTGCACATGCTTAACAGTATCAACAGGCGTATGCACTAGTGCCTCGAGTCGGAATTTCTGTTTCCGAAGAAACACTTCTCGAAGGAGATCTCGCCGAAATTACTAACACGGTGATTGCCGGGTCGACTGAAAGGTGTACGGACGAGATTCAGATGCATGTAGACTGGACGGTGAGGATAAGGGGCATGATGAATCCAGACTCTGTTTTACCGAATTCAATAAGCGGGATCTTCAATGTGCCTTAACAGAGTGTATCAAAGATCGCCGAAAGGCGCTGCGCGCTATCCTACTGCTGCCGTCTTCATCACGACTACAAATGGCACGTACGCTTACAGAGAAGCGACGTCACATGTAGCAGCATCAAAGACATCAAGCATGCATACTAATGTTGCCTTAAATGTTCTTTAAATTGGGAAAACGATAGTTGTCTGTGTGTCTGCTTGATTCAAAGGCTACTTTTGGTTCGGTTGGTAATAACCTGCGATGCTGCAAAAGTCTCGATTCCCGTGCATGTGTATGGCCTTAGGTTCTAGGCTGCATGATTTATTGCATTTTAGTCTTCATGCTGGTACCTCCCAACGACAAACCCTATGTACCTGTTATGAACCTGAAGGCATGTTTTGGAGTTGAGGCTTGAGGCCTATGAAAAAGACACTCACAAAAACCACTTTGGCAAGTTTAACGGCCATTGATATGATTGTGTGAGAGCCCAAGATGGCACAAACGCTAATCTCCACGTGAAAATACGTGACTCCTAATAGAGAGTGACACCGTACACGAAATTTAATATTTCAGATCGTTTGGGCCCACTTAATTCAATGCAGATTTGTTGCTCACGATTGATGTTATCAATTCTATCACATTGGATTCATGAACGATCTTACCAGAACTTCAAGGAGATCCTTCTCACAACAAAAACGAGCTCTTGAAAATTGATTTACATCATCTGACAACATGGCGTTAACTGCATGGACGCCGATGAAAGACGGACAAATCGATAGATTGATCGTGCATTCTACAATTTCCCCACAAGCATCTCATACTGACCGATCTCAGGCCATTCGATTCATTTGCATAGAGTACAAATATAGGATCCGGAAAAAAAAGCAATTTGCCGAGATTTCTCCAGAACCGGTGCCTTGCTCGTCTACAGAATGCGTGCTTAGTTAGCCAATGAGTACTAAATTCTAGTGGTTATCGCAGCTTGCATAGACTCTTCTTGGTACATCCTTGCAATATAGGGTTCTTTAATTTTTAGTAAAGCGAATAATCTTCAGAGCAAAAAGTTGAAGGGATTTTGCCTCAAATGTTTATATAGAAATGTTGATATTCCAAATATTTCTCAATCAAGGTCATTCTTTATTTTCTCAGATTATTGACTCCCACCAAAATACACCAACATGAGCTCAAAGAGATGCAGGGGCCAAATAGTAAAAAAAAAACGGAAATCACACTTGATCTCGAAATTTGAAAATTATGAATTACTTTTCCTACACTCCCATCACAAATCATACGCTCACATCTGTATTGATAAAATGTAAAGAGAAAATTGATTATGAATGATCTTTTGGCCAATGCAGTGCAATTGCTTTAGTTAGTCAAATTGTGCGAAGTATGCTTCGTATTTCCGCAAATCACGCTACTTCGCGACGACCCCACACAATGGCCTGGGTCCAGCGATATTTGCCGGAACGGGACAATCCGCTCACCACATCATGAGAACACATGCAAACATGAATCAAATGCTGTCAAAAGCAGGTAGAACATTCTGGCAGACACATTTCATAGGGCTTTCTGGAATCCTTACGTTTGAATAGTTTAAAGTGTCATTTGCTGGGGCTAATCCACCGCGACCACGCCACACTCGTCCGAGCCGGCCGCGTGCGCACGTTATCAAGCAAAAGAAAAAGAAAAAAAATATAACTAAACACTAATTTCCACATTCCAGGTGTGGAGGCGAATACTTGTTCTTTTAAACCTTTCACATCTTCTCATTAGCCTTTGTTTGTTAAAATCTCCAGCAGGCTTTCTATCGTCACAACGTGCACATTCCAAACAGGCTTATCTCCGAGTCACGGGCGCAATTTCTTTTTTTACTTTTCCGCCTTCTCCGCTCCACGGCTTATCTCTGTTATCTAAAACAGTAATACCCATTGTTTCCGATCTTGTGATACCATTATTACCTTACGAATTGTATCTTTTATTTTCCCCAAAAGGCACTTAAGTATTAATATCCACGTTTGAAACGAGCCCGATACAAAATTGGTGGGAAAGGCATTCTCAGGCTCCGTGTATCCGATATCCAAACCGTACCTTGGTGGCCCTTTCGGCGTGACCAGTCTCAGTCCCAAAAGTACGCCACGTTCCCAACAAGTTACCACATAATCTGGAGAGAGACCAAATATATACTTTCAGGAAGATCTCAAATTTTGAAGACTTAAAAGACCCAAACGAAAACAAAATCGCCCCAATATACTTGAAACCTGGGATTATTCTGGCGCTTATTTACCACCGTCTCACTATTTATAACAACCGCACCATGGCACACCATCAGATGGTTAGCATGGAGGCCAATCTTCTAGATGCAGCGGCTAATTTCGTGCCACAAACACAGAAAAAGCACAAAGCTGGGAAATCTCAATATTTGCCGCTGGCGCTGGCGCAGGCACACTCACATGACTGGATCCCGCCGCCAACCCTGCTAGCGACAGTCAATCAGGACGCAATTGACCTCAACGATGAAATATTCTTCAACTATCATGCTACGCCCGCCTATACTACCTCTTGTGATCCGCTCACGTTTGAGCCTGAACTGCTGCTGTCACTGCTGACGGCGAATTTCGACTATACTTTCCTGCAATTCCCAGGGCCTGATATGGCCGTTTCTCCGCTCAAATACGCCGAAGGTTTCGAAAAGCCATATTCGCACACGCGGCGGTTCTCGCTGGCAAGCGAGCAGCTCAATCGTATGTCGCTCCGGGCGCAAAGTAGTCTGAAACTGCCCTCACCAGAAGGGTTGGGTGGCTTGGGCGACTCATCTGAGCAGAATGAGCAGCGCACAATCAATCCACGTCAGCTAATTGGTGGCGTCGGGTTTGACGGCATTTCCGGCGGGCTGGGCGGCAGTTTGGGCCTGAGTTTGGGGCCTGTGGACTTATCTCCGGACAAGAACGGGCCCATTCCCCAGTATGGAGATTCACGTGCACCAACACGCTACATTTTGCCCTCGCTGGTGTCGCTGCCTTCGTTATCGACTTTTTTCTCGAGACTGAGCACAGTTCCGGATTTTTCCGAGCTCTCAGCGCCAAATCTGGACGCTATCTCCGATGCCATGCTTCGGCAGCGCGCAGAGAAGCCGGCAACGCAGTCTTTGGCGCTTAATAACCCTCTTAACCCGTACGTGATGAACGACGAATGTGTCAGTGCCATTACTTACTGGCTCAACAACACTGCGGACGTTATTCTGGACAAACCGGGAAACACCGTTGTACGCAACGCGAATGGCGTGCTGAAACCGGGCTGGGCCCGCCGGAACTCAATTCAAGTAGTGTCTCTGAGGGGAGAGGATCATTCGGGTAAGGCAGTGCGCACAATGCTGATCGATCAGAAGCGTCGCCGGCAAAAACTGGTGAATACGTCGCTGATACCGGAAGTCAATTTACCCGCAAACCTCCTACCACGAAAGTACAACATCCACGAAGAGAATCCCTTGGGCTTGCCGCCAAGGTCGCTCACGTTGCCGCAGTCGATGGAAAATGAAAAAAGTTCAAACAAAATACTCGAGAACGATACTTTTGACGCAATGAATGTGGCGGTTCCTGGACCACAGCTCGCTCAGAAGTTGAAGCGCGAGATCTTAGGTGAGAGTGAAAATGGTACCCCTATGGACGTTGATGCAAAAGACGAGGATCACTCAAATTTATGTAACCAGGGCACCAACGCACCCGATTTGGGCGACGAAGGACCAAAACCATTCCCTTGTCCCGACTGCGAAAAGCAGTTCAAACGCCTGGAGCATTTGAAGCGCCATATCAGGTCGGTACACTCAAACATCCGCCCCTTTCATTGCAAGTATTGTGAGAAGAAGTTTCTGCGCTCGGACAATTTGGCGCAGCACCTGAAAACGCATTTCAAGATGAATGCAAACGGTACCACCACAATCATATATGGGAATCCCAACCCACAAACACGTGGCGGCTCTCGAAAAAAATGCACGGGAGATGTCGACATGGACGCGTCGTGCCGGGCAAACAAAGACATGTGAAATACGCATGGATGGGTTCTAGGTTGAGATTTAGACGTGCGCATTAAGCGCATGAGAGGGACTCCACAAGAGCATTTTGCAGAGCAATTTCGTTTTTGTAACAATTTGAGCGTAGAAGGGTTTTCAAACTTGTGTTTATTTCAGTTCTAAACAACAGTGATTTTCATCGTTAATGTAGGACAGCATTCCGGGATGAAGCTGTGTAGACTAGATCCGTGCATCGCTTCAACCTGAGAAAAGCTCAAAACGGCTTGGAATAACTGTCGTTTATGATCTTCGTAAACTTACAAATGATTGTGCTGTAATCGGAGCTTGACGCCTTTCCCACGTGACAGATGGATTGACTGAAGTACGCAATGCAATGCGATGCGATGTTTTGCCTTAGCTGGGTAGAACACATGCGTCGATGTCTCATCTCCTGGCCTTCTTCCGTAAATTGGATTGCAGAGTGTTCTTTACCAGAACCATATTGTCGCAGGACGTCCAGATATAGAGTGCCATTTTATCTATCTTTCTCAAACAAGGGCAAAACGAACAATTTCACCAGACCATAGTCAATTATGTCACACATCTCTCCAAACCAAAAATGGATCAACATTATGTAGTACTTAACCGTCTCTCAAACAATCAGGATTCTCTTCAACAACGAGGACAATCTGCTTGAGTTATTATGAACGGTTTTCTTCAGAGCCTATCGGAAACACACTGCTTCAGGAACTAAATGGCTTCCCTTATCCAAAATTAGACATGGCCCCTAATCCTGCGCGCTAGCTGAATATCCTTTTGCATAATTGTGACTCTCTTCGCGTGGATCGCACATAGATTTGTGTCTTCTAGTAAATGGACTAGGAACGCCTCGCTAGCCTCCTGAAGCGCCAAGATAGCATTCAGCTGCCATCTGATACCGTAATCTGAGCCAATATATAAGTCGGCGATCTCCTTAACGAGCCGCGCAAACGGAAGTTTTCGAAGTAAAAGGTCTGTGCTGCGCTGAAATTTCCGGATTTCTCGGAGCGCATTTGTGCCTGGGCGATAGCGTCTTTTTCGAGCTTTTGTCGTTGAAGGGGGGTCTCCAGGTAAGTTACTGTAAAAACCGGTAGCCGCCGGTGGCCGCAGTGGCTGGCGGTTTGGATTGGTCGATAGCCTGGCCATTATTCGATATATGGGAGGTCAAAAGGGTATATTTTGGGGCAAGATCAGGGCCAACAGTGAGTCAGCTTTCTAAATTCCACTCGTTGAAGTTTCCAAAACGTCTATAGAAATTTGAGATTGATTTAAATGACTGTAAGTTTGTAGTGGGTTGAGATTCAAAGTTGAGATTCAAAGCGATGGAGTTATCACCTTTGATGTAAATTTCCCCATGCGGCTTAATTGCGTGCATGCAGCTCAGAATTCTACCAGCCGATTGTTTTCGCAATCGCCGTTTTGAGAAACAAGAAATAAGCGCGCGACCATATTCGACAGCCAGTGCTGAGAAAATAGCGAAACCTCGGTGGTTGTCGCAAGTTGATGACTTGGATTGTGATTTAAATCAGAATGTGAGATGCTTTATTGTGGCTCAATTTATCAGTTCTCAGAACTCCTTATAGATTTTGAGTGTGTCTGATGTCGCTCTCCCATACACTCTCTCAAAGGTAAATCAACATGTGTGCGTGAAGATTTGCGTGAAGATGTTGTAGCTGAAAAACATCGATGTGCTTATACGCTGTTGTAGTGCTTTTTTTCATTGCCCTCAGTTCATGCATTTTTTTTAGCTACAAAAAGTTTTTGGCTCGCGGGCCGATTTGCCAAGGCCATTGGTGTTATCCATGTTCAATGCAATCATCATCGGTGTCCTCTATGAGTGACATCTCCGCCCGGTTCGAGTTGTCTTCATGAAGCCAAATTATCTCGTGTTGAATTGGGAAATTTTTGGGAAAAAGAACATGCAATGATCTCTGCTTGTTTAAGTTTATGCTAATTTGCAAGCGATCATGAGATAACAGATGTACACTAAGACCTGTTTTTAAATTTCACATTTGATAAGCAGAAATACATATATTCTTCCGCTTGTCTTTTCAAAGACCGCATTGTGGTGTGAATGACAATTTCTTGCGACGTTTCTCGAAAAAAACAGCCAGGTAATCTCCTCAACCACGATCTTTATGAAAAGGTCTTAATGTGACCACTGCCAGCCTTCAGATAACTTCCGTTGATTCCGCGCAAGCGGTACTAAGTAAAAGGTAAACTTAGTTTTATCAAGCTTTCTTGTTGATATATATACATGTAGCTTGTATAGGTT
>JAKTUB010000390.1:0-29066 GCA_030556465.1 Metschnikowia picachoensis | reverse complement strand
AAGTGAAAGATTTGTATAGTCTGAAAATTTTCATGCTCGAGGAGATGCTTTCTGAAAATTGGTCGGCGGCAATGTCGTGACACAAAACCAAGATGGTGACACAAAACCACCTGGGGGTACAAAACCAACTTGGCGGAACAAATCATAGAGGAGAATTGACACAAAACCAAGATGGTGACACAAAACCACCTGGGGGTACAAAACCAACTTGGCGGAACAAATCATAGAGGAGAATTGACACAAAACCAAGATGGTGACACAAAACCACCTGGGGGTACAAAACCAACTTGGCGGAACAAATCATAGAGGAGAAGTGAAACGCATTCTGGCTTGAAATTGCTTGGGCACGCTCACAATGAGGTTTGGGTCCAGGAAAGTGTTGCGCATCAAGTTGCATATTACGAAACTTTAGGAATTACGTGGTTGTTATCATCGCATAATGTGTAAAACACAATTGTTTTTTGCTTGATACATCTGATTAAGGACTTGGAGCCAGAGTTGCTTACGTAGCTCTCCAAATAACTATATATGCTTATATATAAAACCTTAGCCAGCTTCGCTACCATGCCTAGCGGCGTGGTTGCCTAATGCGATTTTTTGTGGTGAAAATACAAAAACTTAAACGTGTAAGACGTTGCTTTTGGTTATACGAAAACATATAAATGCATAATTCGTGTTTTCTGGCTTACGCAATAAATGAGTGAATTTAAGCAAAATTTAATCGTTTTGTGGTAGGCGCGTGCCACAAGAGTTCGGCAAATCTTCCAAAATTCTTTACAATTTTCACAATTTCCCTATTGATACAATTGTTTATTGAAAGATAGTATATGTAAATTCTGCAAATCACAATCCAATATTCTATCTGTCTGAAATTGTGAAGGATTCAATGAGATGCAGGCTGGGAAAATTTAACGTCTGAAGGTGCTGGGAGGCTACACTTTTCTTCTAAGGTATGTTGTGAGTTTGTGTTGATTGGTGTAGTGATAGATACTTTAATGAATTTGCTTTGCTTCTTTATTTCACTTAAGTGGGAAATCCCACATATACATACACCAAGGTATGTTGCCACCAGCCACCCCATGATATATGACATTTCATTGTGAGGTTTAACCAGCTCGCTTATTGTTTGATGATTGGCCAACCGCAAAGCATGGCCTGACTGTTGGAATTATGGCAACGGAAGGGGTATTGTTCGGCAACAAAAGGTTTGATATTTGGCGAGACTTGTGGTACTTGTTTTAGTAACGTTTTTGTATAAAACTACATCTGCTGAACATTTGTATTTTTGAATATATATTCTGGGTCGCACGCGACTTAAATGCTGAAAGACCTGTTGCTGTCATCACGGGGAATTTGAGACTGACTGGTTTGGGCTGAAGCCTATCCCGTGTAAAACTTCTTTTTTCGTAAAGAACAATAGAAGACTATACTTAGATGGGTTCACAGCGAGATGAACTTTGATACTCATATGCAGAGATCCTTCTAGCTCGTCAGTTGAAAGGCAACATAAGTCTGCCGTTTGCGGTATAAATGGCATGTGTAGCACATGTGCGGCAAAGCACATGTGCTAGGACCGACATTATGCAAACGTATTACGAAAACGTTTGGATAAAACACAAAAAGGTAATACGAACATTAACGAAATCACCTTACGATTTACGAAACGAAAGCCCTAAAGTAATCGTATTTCGTATTCAGAATTACGCTCCGATTTACGACGTAACATCGTAAAAACGAGGTACGATCTACGAGAAAAAACGCCAGCGCGCAACACTGGTCCAGGATATGAGCATTGATCCCTTGTTTTAGTGTTTGCAAATAGATTCACAGTTGGTGGGAAATTTTTTTCTTGCTTGATACATCTGATTAAGAACCGGGAGCCAGAATTACTTCCCTAGCTCTCCACAAAACTATACATGAATATATATAAAATCCTAGTCAGCTTCGCACCCTTGCCTCGCGTTGATATCCTGGCTTGGCTGCGTGTGAGAAATAATTAGGTTGACATCGCCCTAATGGTTACTTGCCATCGAGGCAGCCTAAGGTTGAAAAACACCATTTACGTTCTGCACCAATATTCATCTATATTAAAATAGATAAGCGGTTGTAAGGTCCGAAAGATGCTAGGTGGTTCACAATTGCCGATCCCGAATGGAAAGCCTGTTTTTTTGCGTAAAACCTACATCCAACCAAAACTCTCAAGTTGGTTCACTTAAATTGAAACGACTAGCACCTGAAAAAATCCTTGTTTACTGCCAAAAATAATCTCACGGCCGTTTAATGGATGTATTGTATGAGACTCTCCAGATTCTCGTAGGTGAAATAGAAAGCTAATTTCTTTCCGCCAGAAGACTGCTGTTTTCACGAAAAAACGAGGACAAAATCAGGGAAGGGCAATTAAATAGACGGCCATTCATCGTCACGTGTGTGATTTGTCAATTTCCCATTTCGTTCGGGTGTATACAAAACTATACCTTGTTTCGAGCATCTACTGTGTAGCAGCTCTGAGTCCAAAGAGGCTGCGCCAGTGAAGTGTGTCAAATACTTTATTACAGGTCTAAAATACACTAGCACGCGCAGCCGCCCGCGGGACTCTCCAAGTGAATATTGATAGCATCGTTATAGTCGTTGATGTCATTGCGTGCACTCTCATTCAACTCCTCCTGTTGTAAAGCCATTTTAGCCACCACCTCGAACGCGGCCTCAACGTTGACGGAGTCCTTGGCTGAGGTCTCAAAAACCGGGTAGTTGAGTCCGCCGAGTTGGTTTTTCGTCACATGCAGCAACTTCTTTGGTAACAGCGCAATTTTCTTACTGTCATCAACGTCAATTTTGTTGCCAATAATGATAAATGGGAAATCCTGGGGGTTCAGCACGTTCAGCTGGATCAAAAACTCATCTTTCCACGAGGGAAGATTATTCAACGACTTTTCATTGGTGACATCGTAGCACAATACACAACAGTCAGCACCACGGCAAAAAGCCACGCCCAAGCTCTGGAACCGCTCCTGACCAGCGGTGTCCCAGATTTGTAACGATACGGTTTTGTTATCAATGACCAAGTCTTTGGTCAAGAAATCGGCGCCGATCGTGGCTTTATACTGCTGCAGGAACTTGCTGTTGACAAACTGCTGCATAAGGGACGTCTTGCCCACGCCCAGGTCACCCAAAATGATCACCTTCAACAACGTCTTTTTTCTGGTGGACATTGTATACCCCAATGATTATTAAGAGCAAGTATCTTTTGCGTGAAAGAAAGTCGATAAAGTCTGCCTATAGACGAGGTTAAACTAGGAAATATGCTCGAGTATATTATAACGAGCTGTGGTATGGCGCTATTTCTCGCTAAAGAATATCTTGATGGTGTCACCGTTCCACTTTGCTGAGGGTTATCTGACCGACTGACGTTTATCGCAGTGTCGCGCGGCCTGTGTGGTGCTCCTCCGCCGCTCGCTCGCTCGCTTGCCTGGATCTCGCCAATCTCGCCCTACGAAAATGCACCAAATACAATTTGCGTAGAGATTATAATACAGGTTGAATGTTTGGATGTTTGGAGGTCAATAGAGTGAGGACGTGACTGAAAACTCCCCATGGGCCCATGGGGAAACTAGGGCCGTTTTTTTTTGGATTTTATTACTTCTTGGAGGACACCTGTCTCAGTATAGTTGAGCGCCACTGAGACGACGGAACTGTTCTCGTTGATATGGTGAAGGTGAGTATCGGCCCATGACTCTTCACAACTCCCAAGGCATGGTTGAGCTCCCAGTAGAAAATCTCGGGGTATCTACAGATCAAAATAAAAAAAATAAAAATAAAAAATAAAAATAAAAAATAAAAATAAAAAATAAAAAAAAACAATCTAGGAATGTATTCATTTGATCGAAATGCGCATGGGCTGACAACGGGGCGAATCGATTGCTCTATACGCATAAACCTTGGTCACCAAATCACTCCCCCAACACATATTCCCAGGCATGGTTGTATCGATCGATGAGTCGTCATAAACATCCAAACCTCCCCTCCCCCCCTTCCACCCCAAAAAAAAAAAAAAAAGAAAAAAAAATACAATGGACCTTTCATAACACAAGAGTTCTCTGCACAGTCAACATTTCATTTCCGAGATCTATTCGGCATGGGCCATTGCGCAGGAACGTGGGCTGCGAACTTGCCTTCATGGTCATGGTCATCGTCACGGCCATAGTCACCATCAGTGTGCGCGATTACGCAATTGCTGCTGCTATTGCCTGCATTCGGGGCCTCAATAAGCAACACAGAGGCTCGGATCGCGCCTTCAGACGCGATATTGCCACGCAAAGTGACCTCACAGAAGGCCAGCGAACGTTCGCCCCGCATACTGCGAGCCCCAATTCCCGGCACTATAAGTAGAGCATGATTCAGACCATTTATGCGACAAAGTACTTAGATCTGTATAATTAATTGCTTAGCTTGGAACTCGCAAAATTCACGATCAAAAAGCAAAAAGCAATTCATCACTAATTACTAATACCAATAACCAAATCGCAACCTTTAATAAGCCGATATGACGATCCAAACCGTGGCCAAACAATTGACCAGAACTACAAAATACAGACTCAATAACGGGCACCATATTCCCGTGGCTGGCTTTGGCGTGTACCTTTTGACGCCCGCAGAAACGTTTGACTTGGTCTATGAGGCGTTGCTGCAAGGATACCGCCACATTGATAGTGCGGAGATTTACGGCAACCAAAAAGAAGCGGCCCAGGCAATTGCGCAGTTTGTGAAGGACCACGAAGACGTGTCACGTGAGGACATTTGGTTCACAACAAAAATTTGGAACGTCGACCACGGCTACGACGAGACGAAGAAGGCTGTGGAGAAAATCGCCCTGCAGGTAAAGGAGTACATTGAGTATGTTGACTTAATCTTGGTGCACTCGCCGCTCACCAACAAGGAAAAGAGATTAGGCACCTGGAAGGCACTTTCCGAGTTCAACCAGAATCCGAACAACGGCGTGCTCCAAGTGCGCTCGATTGGTGTTTCGAATTACGGCCAAAAACACATCGAGGAGATTTTGGCTATAGATGGGCCTGTGGTTGTGCCTGCCATCAACCAGTTGGAGTTGCACCCATGGTTGCCAAGGAGCGAGTTGCGTGAGTATTTGACCAAGAAAGGTATTGCCATTGAGGCTTACTCGCCGTTGACACAGGGCCGCCACCTCAATGACCCAGAATTGTTGGAATTGGAACATAAGTACAAGATTCCGAAAGCCGAGATTCTCTTGAAGTGGTCTTATCTCCAGGGCTTCGTTGTTTTGGCGAAAACCTCCAAGAAGGAGAAAATCAAGTTAAACTTCGAAGTCTTGCCTGAGGGCCAGGGCACCAACGACCCGTTGCAAGAGGGCTCTAATTTGGGCAAAATCGACTTGGACCCTAATATCTTGGATGTATTGGATAAGCCAGAATCCCACCTGGTGTTCACGTGGGGTGGCGCCGATCCAACCGAGTATGAGGGCTAAAATTGGGTTAAACTGGGGTTATTTCCCATTGAAACACTATATATTAACCCGTAGCCTGTATGGTACGAGAGGGGTTTTGTGTAGCATGTTCAGGCCCTTGACTTGTTTATGGAGAATGTATTTGGTCCATAAATGTATATTTATATAACGTTAACGAAGGACAAAAAGAAAAGAAAAAGAAATCAACCAACAATAAACCGGGAAGCTGGACGTGTCTTTATGAAGGTGAAGCTAAATTCAAGTTGACATGTACACACTAATACATCTCAGAACTCTTCCATGGTTTTCGGCGCGTCCCTTCCCTCTGCTCTAGGTGTGCCGTCATGGACGTTTTATTCATGTGTTGGTTGTTTCCAAAATTTACCCTGCTTTGGTGGTCTTCCGCAGCCTTATTGTGGTGGAGCACAATGTACTTGACACACCACTATTTCATCGATCTTATCTTCGGTGCGGCACTCTCCCTCGTATTTTTTACTTCCGTAAAGTATGCAAAGCTGCCCGTCATCGACCCATTGAAGTATTGCCGCTGGTCTTACTCGGAGCTTAAACGCCCAAATTTGCCCAAAAGAGATCCGTTTAACTCGTTCATTCCGTTGCATAATGATTAGAAGCCGGAGAAAACATTTAAGCTAAATCCCACAACAATAATACCACCCCCGAAACCTGGGGATTTCTTGATATGCCGTATCGTTCTAAAGAGTAAATTCGTACACGACTTTGTTCCTATTACCCATAATACGATATAAGCAATGAAGACGTTTAGCATTGTGGTGAAATTCACAGTCCTGGAACATGTGATAATTTTCTTTTTTCAAATTTTAGACACCCAGACAGAAAAAAACACAATTTTATCTCTCTCTCTGTCAGTCCACATTGGACTTTGCCTGTCTATTGGACGCAGAAGGACGGGATCTTCAAGAGGCACCAGGCTACTTGACGTCACCCAAATCGGAGATCAAGTGCCATTTCAGGCGACTATTCGGGCGAAATCCCGGTAAAATTGCATTTTCTTCCAAAATCTCAAGAATCACTCATCACCCATTTTCTGCCACTCTTTCGTGTTTCTAAATTATACGTAACATTTTTTTTCTTCAATCACGTATTCGTACTATATACAAGAACGCGGTTTGATTCCGGAGATGGCTTGTTTCAATCCGGAACTCACCGTCCGAAAACATTCCTCTTCTCTCCCCATTTAGGAAACACCATAGTTATAAATTTAACTCCTTCCGACCGAATGGCTGGGGGTTGGGGCCTTTGGCCCTCTCAGTCATTTTATGTCCAGTTTAGAATGCAGGATGTACCTGCATATGAACCCGGCTCAGATCTGGCCGGTAGCAATCTGCGCCGCAATGCACCTTGGTAATTTGGGCCCAATGTTTTACTCATGTATGAACTAATACGTCGGGGAATTTTCGCGTTCTCTGCCCATTTCTAGATAGTAGTTAGTTACCCAATTCGTAAAAAGAACAACGACCTAAAAAATGGCTCCCAGAACTGCAATCATCACTTATTCTCTCTATAACCACATTGCTAAGTTGGCATTGGCTCAGCAAAAGGGTATTGCCACAGCAGGTGGTGTGGCGGACATTTTCCAGGTGAAGGAGACGTTGCCGGAATCGTTAGTTGAAAAGTTGGGTGGAATCAAAACCGACTTCCCCATCGCCGACAACGATACGCTCAAAAATTACGATGCTTTTCTTTTTGGTATTCCCACAAGGTACGGAAACTTCCCCTCGCAGTTTAAGACGTTTTGGGACGGCACGGGCGCGTTGTGGGCGAATGGCGACTTGAGAGGTAAGCCTGCAGGTCTATTCATCAGCACAGGCACGCTTGGAGGCGGTCAGGAGACTACTGCCATTAGCACGCTTTCAACGTTGGTTCACCACGGCATGGTGTATGTGCCTTTGGGCTACGCACACCCTGGCCAGGCCAACAACGAGGAGGTACACGGCGGTTCTCCATGGGGTGCCGGGACCTTTGCCGGCGGAGACGGCCAGAGAAAAGTCACGGCGTTGGAGTTGGACATTGCGCGTACACAGGGCGAGACGTTCTTCAACACTATCAAGAAGTTTTAGATGGGCTTGGTGGCTTGTAGAGGTATGTTGTGTGATAAATCGCGGGATGAGATATGCTATCATTGCATTGAGGCGAGCACGTTCAACTCATTAGGAAGTTCAGCGAGCTGCACGCTAATAACCTTCAATCTCATATAACCATTTTCACCATAGCTTGCCTTGCCTTTTCTTCCAGATACAAGCTTCTTGTAAGATTTGTGCCGATGATCATTTTGTGACGAAGCGAACGCAAATTTTCACCGGCTCTTGTGTAACTCCAACAAGCCTATGTCTGTCATCTCCGCAAGCTCGGTGGATACCATGGAATCCCATAAAGCGTTGCTCACGGGTTTTGAAAAGCCGCCCAGCCAGCTGTTGTTGACCCCATTTCACGTGTCGCCCTCAATGTGAGACTTTGCTACCCCATTTCGTTTCATCAAGCATCGTCAATCGCTCGCAGCGTGTAGCGATTGAATCTAATGGTCTCCATCATGATCTGAGCGACTCAGTTAAATCATTTCCCGAATAAATGATCTTTTTATTCGACCACAATCATTTTTTTTGCTTCATCAGGGCACATCGAGCTCTCCGCTTGACGGTCCGCCTACAGATTGAGTCGTGAGAACAGCGGGAAATCGAGCGAGGAGATCTGAGAGAAGTCAATTCAGGAGGGATGCAGTCAGTCTTCAATGTATACAGTGAGCGTCAAATGAAAAATCTCGAATAATATTCTTATTTTTCACGATAGCGCCGTGTGCTCAAACTTAAGTCTGCACTAAAGATCACTCAAGCGACGTAGCCATAATGCGGTTGAGAGCCGCGTCGTTCTGTTGCAAGATAATTGAGCGAGAAATTTTAGCAAATTATTGCATTTAATAAGTTGGGCCTCATCCGGGCATCATTTGGACGGGCGCCTCGCCAACAACAGTACTACTTCTCTTGCACATCATGCCAGAATTTGTGAATTTGATCCACCATTTCGTGCAATTTTTTTTCGCTGTTGACTGCCACGTAAAGTTGATTCAAACTCCACTTTTGAGTCATACGAAAGTTGTCAACAATCACGCCAACATCCTCCTTTTGCATATTTAGTTTGCACGCGAGAAACGAAACCAAAGATATGATCGCAAACTTTCTCTTGTGCGTGTCTTTCCGGGCGCCTAATCTCCACAGAAAACCATACCTCTCATCTCTTTCCTGGATTGAGAGTTTGTCTGGCCTCGATACGTACCACTCTACCAACAACCTGGGAACTTCGCGTGGATTCTCCATATCGAATTCCTTTCCTGAAAACCGCGGGTCTATCTCCAGTTTGGTTTTTTTCAGTGGTTCCGACAGCTCCTCGTCGGCTTCGGCAGAAATAGCCCGTTTGTTTTGTGGACTTGGAGCGGGCGAACTTGTCGCCGTTGTGGAAGAGTCAGTCGATACTGGTTCGACATGTGAGGTGAACGGAAGCGGCTCTATCAACTGCTGCGAACCCGCCATTGATTTCAACAAATGTTTTATCATTTCCTCAATTGCCCTATTCTTCACCGTTATCTGTTCCAGCATGCTCGCACAAATTGCTTTTATCTGTTCTCTCATTCCTAAGACTTCCTTGTGCCTGATCTTTGATCTTTCGAATTCTTCGGACAAAAAGTCGTTCACACGCACAGTCGAAGCGTTCGCTACCACATATGGAAGTCTGTCTGTAAGCGCGTGAATAGCCTTAAGCTGTTGATCAGCATACCTCTTCTGATCTTGTTTAACCATCTCTATGGCTCCAAGTTGTCGATCTGAAAGTCTCTTCTGATCTTGATTAAGCACGTCTATAGCCCATTTCACCGTCTCGAACTTTTTCCCAATGACTGGGGCTAGAATGTTAGCAGCGTCTTTGATCTCTTGCGAGACCGCAAATAAAGAGGGTTCATCCATTGCCTTCTTTATGTCCTGCTTGAATTTGAGGAAAAGAGGGTGCTTTGTGATTGGATGCTTGGAAAAAATACTGTTGGGCGCTTTATCCACCAACAAGGCCAAATCCTGGATTATGACGGACCGGAAGTCCCTGAGCATCTGAAGAAATAAAGGAGCTGTGCCGTCTCTTTCATCTTCCTTCAACCCTTCATGGTCTGTTCTGGTGTTCACGCGATGTGACACCTTATCGAGCCACGGAAATATCATCTTTTGCAACTCGTCGGGTACCCCGATGTCCCGAGCAATGAAGTACGGTTCTTCTGGTCTGTGTCCCGAGGAAAAGTGGATGAACTGGAACGCATATGAATTGATGAAGTTGGCTTGCGCAAAATCAAGTTTCCATTTTTCAGGACACCGCATCTGTTCGTCAGCCACCTTATAAGCTGCATTCGTTCTTCTCCCAGCCAGGGTTTTCTTGGTAGACTTAAAGCCGATGCTATCGAAGAACATTGTGATCAACGTATTCGCGTAACTAGGACTTACAGGTTTGTGAGTAGTGGGCCCTGTGCTCAGGGAAAAGAGGACTTTGGCATCATACCAACGGCTTTTATCCATAAAGTCCAAAGCGTTCTCACCGGTGAGCGGCGCATAGAGCTCGTCAAAATCAAACCGATACCAGAGCGAGAACGCGAACGCCGACACAAGACACACTTCCACGTCCTTATGGCGGCATACACCCAGAAGACCAGGCAACTTATTCTCTTCCATAGTTTTGCCATCTATGAACTGAAAACCTAGAATGAAAACCTTTCCATGCGATGTTTCATGTTCACTGTAAACCGCATCTGAGAGCTCAAGCTTGATCTTGTTCAGGCACCGGAGCAATAAATGATGGCCCAATAAGAATTCCAAGGTCGCGTTTATGCCATCGTAAATGTCTTTTTGCTTCAAAGAGCCCGTCTTTTCAAGCATATTGATCGTCATTTTCTTGATATCTTCCACCGTGTATCGCTTTTGAATCAACGAGCTTCGATCCTTATTTCTATAAGCTTTCAAGCATAACTGAAAAGCTTCATGTCTCTTTTTCTTGTGATATTTCTCGACTTCCTCAATATATGGAATTGTGTCCCAATTCTTTTTGAAGGCATCGGATCTCTCTTTCGGGTCGGTGATACCTGCTGTTTTGATTATGCCAATGTATCGGTGTAGGATCGACAAGGAATACTTGAACATCTGGATTGATCTCGGCCGAGAATCCGAGCTTTCGTACGTCCTCGCTACACACTTTTGCATCAAAAAACCATCAACAATGAAGTTTGTTTCATCATACTGTGTTTCGTCGGCAATGTAAACAACATACCGCGCGATATGGTATGAATAGGTCTGGAGCGACGATTGCTTACGGGTTTCCTGGTAATAATCCCTACATCTTGGGTCTTGTAGAATCCTGTTGATGTACCTGAAGAGATTTTTCCCCTTCTCGCTAAGCTTGCCCAATTTCTTCAACATAGGATGTGGCTCGCCCGATATGTTGACTTCTCCCAATAAAATTTTTGGATACTCTAAGTTGTCAATATAGCGGATGATGTCGGGATCAATGGGGGGATATTCATCCTCTGCAACGCGCTCCATGTTCTGGAGGATATCTGCATTTGTAAGCAATTCACTAACATACTGGACTTGCAGAAAATCTTCCCCTTCCAACGGTGAAGCCGCGTCTTGCATTTCTTGGAATTCAGTGATCCGCGCGTTCATTACTGGCTGAAGGTCTGGACAGGAGTCATATTCGTCCGACTCCTCCCCATCTACATCATGGTCATGGTAGCTCAACCCCGGTTCGCTCATACTCTCCGGGTCAATGAAAAAAAAAGAGTCAGTGGTTTTTGTTAATTGGAATATCGAGCGCGAGCGCGTGAAGAAAAACTTGTTGAGTTTCCACATAGGACTGTATAGGCGGTAACGTCTATGTAGGATATGCTCTTGTATGGGCACTAACAGTACAGACAGCATACACCAAAGACACGTAAGTAATCCGGTGCAAACATGATACTCTAGAAATGGGGTGACCGATGTGCAGTGACTGGGAATAAGTCAAGCTTCATAAAGGGATGGATCCAGGATCAGGGAACCCTGGATTAATCCCATCAAAGACTTGAGTCACTTAGAGACGACTGCATGGAGTAGAATGAATCATCTAGTCTAGTTCACTAAGTAAACAAGTTAAGATATAAATCCATCTGGGAAGAATCAGTCATCACACGATAAGGTGACTTGGGTTAGTTCCTTCTTGTTTGTTGTTGTTCGTTGTTAGTTCAATCGAAGATTCTTCCGTGGTGAGCTTATATGCAGTACACTACAGTCTCTGACTAGCCAGCAGTCAATGATCTACAGTAGTGTGCCAATAGAGAACTGGACGGGCTGTGCAAGTTGTTGTGCAGAAAGTGCGAATATCTTTCAAGTCAGTAAGAAACTTAGATACTTATGCACGTACCTACCTAGTGAAGACTCTGTATGCGCGTGCGCCTAACCCTTTAGGACTGAGTGATACATCTGTAACAGTGTTGCGCGCTATCGTAATTTATCGTTGTTCGTAATACGAAAAACGACATTACGATGGAAATGACGAAAAACGAAAAACGATATTTGAAAACATCAAAATCGTAAAGAAAAACGATAAAAAAACGATAAAATAACGATTTCGCCTTTTCTTTGGTCAAGTCATGTCAAGCGCCAAACGATTTTCTCATACGCAGCCAAGCCAAGATATCAACGCAAGGCAAGGCAGCGAAGCTGACTAGGGTTTTATATATATTCAGGTATAGCTTTGTGGAGAGCTAGGTAAGTAATTCTGGCCCCCAGTCCTTAATCAGATGTATCAAGCAAAAAAAATAGATTTAGGGTTGGAGCCCCGAATATGTGGGGACATGCTGGTCCTTTATTTGAACACCGCTCTCAATCCAAAGTATAAACTCAGATATTTCAACTCAGAGAATCTTTTCCGCCTGCTTTGGTTCATAATATCAGAGAGAATTTGGAAAGGGTGTACAAGCTTTATCTGAGATGCTACGAAAAGAAACAGGGAAATGCGGGAAGCACCTCACAAGGCGACCAATGCTCAAAGGCAGTTGATGATGGGGGAACCAAACGCTTTACTTTCCTTAGTGAGGATGAGTTTTCTGATGATGAAGAAGACGAAGTCAAAGCATATCTCTTCGAGAAACCCGAAGACGGAAATGTCGTCACTTTTTATCGGTATAATACAAATAGGTTTCCTATGCTTTATAAGCTTGCGAAAGATATTATGGCTATCCCAGCTATGTCCGCGCCGGCAGAATCCTTCTTATCCTTGGAGATGTAATCACGAAGAAGAGAAATAGATTGTTCCCAGCCACGACCAAAATGTCAGCAGTTTTTAAAGATATGGTGAGAAAAATAAGGCCTGATGACGAGGAACTGGGTGTGGAATCTGATGATGATAAGGCTGGAGATGATGTGGAGTTGAACGATATGATTCTGAAAGAGATCGACGATGTTAGTGGTGACCAAATGGAAGTAGACATTGCTGAGGCTAATGAGATCAATTGAGGTCGTGACCTTTTTGACGACTAAACGCATTTTAGCAATGAAGCAGTTATTTTTCTTGCATCACTCAAAGTAGATAGATATATATTTCTCTAAAACAAGACAATGTTACCATCATCATTTCACCGTGCTAAGGAAAGGAGCGAAGACTTTTCGAACAGAAAAAATCGGCTCGTTGTTCGGCGAGGTTGTTACTGCAGAGCCCAGATCCACTCCGGCGAAATCATGAGATAATCACGAAAAAATGACGACAGAACGACGACAAAATAACGACAGAAGGACGACAAAATAAAGACAGAATAACGACAGAATAACGATAAAATAACGATAAAATGACGATAATTCGAGGTCATCGTTTCGTAATTCGTAAAATCGTCGTTTTACTATCGTAATTCGCAAAGATTCTGTAATGTATCACTCATGTTTCAAGTCGGGGTTACTACCAATCCGATATGTTTTGAACTTGTCAGAACTGGGTAGTTACCTGGAAGGTGGTTAGTAATATTCTGTGAAGTTCCCCTCTTGTATTCTATAAAAGATGACTAAATTCTCTGTCTCATATTGGGAAGAAATCAAGTAGCTATCCTTCTCTCTGGCTCTACTTCACAGATAACTATGAGCAATCTCTTCTCTACTTCGACTGAACTTCATGAAGAGCCTGTTACCAGCTTGGTTCATTCCGTGCGTAAGTATGAGCTCAAACACCAGATGTACAGTATTTTCCGTTGTTTTCTGAAAATACTGTATCCCTTGGTGGAGCACATGGAACATATGCATGAATTTTCTGCTTCTGCGACCGCGTCACCACAACACGAGTTTGTAGTATTTATAACACACACTATATGCACATGGAGACCAGGTTCGTGACAAAACTGCACTTCTCTGAGAAAGTCGGAATCGAGAGACTAAAGTAGTGGCCGCGATAAGAAGGAAAAACTTCCAGGAGCCACATGAGGTGTTTGTTTATTCGCTCGCAATTCCCCAATGTGCGTTCACGTTCCTTTTTTGTTTACTTATTTTCCACACGGAGTGCCTTTCTCATGACTCTGCCGCAATCGACTCTTTGGCTCCTTAGGGTGGTTCTGCTGCGCTTGCCTATAATTACGTGTAATTCATAATTTTGCCTGATATATAGCCAATTTACAGAACTGGGAATAAAATGATTTTGGAACAATGAAATGACACAAGAAATTGACACGTACCGCGGCACTCACATTCCTGCAAAGTGTATATTTATGAGAAACACAACTAGAGTCTTTACGGTTGCAAAAAGCATATTTTTGCATGCCGGATTTCTTGCATTGGAGAGAAGTTTAAACAGACGAAAGAGAATTGAGCAAACCGTGGTTTGGAAACTAATACATTTCTGGACATTTCTAGAAAAAGGTTTTTCTCTTTGCTTGAGAAATTACTCCTACCTCCTTTTCACTTGTTTGCGGCAACAACTGACTTAAAGACATACATACTGGCTTAGTTTGTTTAAGCTAAAACGATCTCGCCTGACAAAACTCGAATCAAGCAAAACAGAAAAAGAAAAAAAAAATAAATCATGAATACAACAAAAGATTCTCACTTAGAGATGATGGTGTTAAGGCTGAGCTTGAGGAATTGAACTCAAAATGTCTGGATTGTTCCAACTGTTCGAACATATAATCGGCTGAGTGGATCGTCTCGAGGTTCATCGATTGTGTCTTCCGAAAGTACTTGATCAAATTATCCATGCAATTTCCGAAAAAAACGTCCTTAGTACGGAGCAAGGTGTTGACGCCCACTAGTACCACGTACCCCGCAAACCCGTTGTGTCTAACGTATATCCCTTTCGCTATATCGTTGATTTTGTCGAGGTGCACGCCTGCCGTGTTCGCTTCCTGAGCTCCACTCATCAATGTTATAGCATCCTTCCCGAATTGCATGTAGCTTTTTGCGGTATGGGAGTTGGAACACAATAGAAAATAAAGACGAAGAACAAAAGAATCGTATTTGCCATCAATCTAGGCTACGGCCATTGTCTGACTCTGATCCTCGTGTGTCCGTATGTGGATTAGACGAGCTAATAAAGACTTTGGCATAGGCACGATACCCAAATCACATTGTAGTTCAAGATTTCGGTGAAAGAGGATTTCAAAAAGAAAATAACCAAGCCCGAAATTCGCTGTTAGAGGCAAATGACTCATTTGTTCTTTAATCAAGCACTATATTTCTCTTGATGAACAAACCCGCAGCCAGACTCGTCCCACTGAGGTCTCATTCGGTGGTGGTTCAGGTATCCGTCTCAGAACGAGGAAAAATGAGACTTTTTCGGTCGAGCACCAAGAAGAATGGCAAATAGCAAAAAGAAACAAGACAAAATAGAAAACAAAAAAAAAAAATTACAAACATTTCTTATCATATACACATCATCACGTCTATATCCAAAAGCAGAAACAACCACGGAACCATTTCCTGCATTCAATGATTAGCATGCAATGATTACAACGATACAGTCAATGTTCGACAAACACACATCAACACCTAGTATATGCTTTGAAAAATCGAGAATTGGAATAAAACATACACACTTTTTCCGTAAAACAAAGGAAACAAAACTATACTATGTTTGTAAGGATATCTCGCAATGAGACAAAGTTGGTACGCATTTCAATACTGGTTCACGCACGACCCGCACTTAAACATTTAACATAGCCAACTTAACTCTCAACGTAAGTTACAGCTCATTTTACTCTACCCCGCCACGCCATGTCCAAGCTGCAGAAACCCGTGAGGCAGGACTACATTGCCAAGGTGCGCTACATCAACAATTTGCCGCCACCGCCATTAAATCCTAAGTTTCTCAAGTACAATACAACCACACCGTTAACGCCGGCGCAGGAAAACGAATACCTTCTAAGTTCACATTTCCGCAAGGAGAACTTCAACCCGTACATTGCGCAGATCGATGAGGAGTATGGCATGCCTTTGAATGTGCTCCAGGTGGCCGGGTTTTTGGATGGGCTGGCGAAAAATGCGCTTTCTGCCAACAATTCGGTGCCTCTACACGCCAAGGATAGGGCGCTATTGAGAGACGCGGGAGTGGGCAAGATCAATAAGCTGGAGCCTGGAGTTTCGTTTTTGAGACGTACCGAATATATAGCCGAACGGCTGGCGTCGGCAAAGCCCGAGGAAAAGCCGCTGGCGAAGCGTGAGCCGGCCAACGACCGCGTGGACCCGGACTCGCAGCTTTTGGCGGTGGAGCAGAGCTTTGAGGACGCTCAGAAGTCGTTGGACAACTATAAAGAATTACGCCATCCGCGCAAGACCAAGTTGCGTGCCATTGCGGCCTTCCCGCTCTTGCCCGATACCGGATTGATGGACACGACGTTTATGGCGGTCAAATTCACCGGGCTGGCGCTGATGTCACGTGAGCTACAGGCGCAGCGCAGCCGTGAAAAGGGCAAATTTGACGAGCAGTTGCACCGCGATGCCTTGGCTTGTGCGGTGTACCGCCCGATTACGTCCGAGGACGGTGAGTGGGTAAGTGTGTATCAGATGAAGGACAAAACCGCACTCCAGGAGTTGAAATCGAAGCTAGACTCGACAGAAAAGGAGCAACCTGCAAACTTACTCGATGGTGATGATACAGACGCGCCGGCGTACCGGTTCCGCCACCACAAGAACTACGACATGCTGTACCATCCGTTCTCGAAGCCGTACGAGGAGTTGGCGTTGAAATTTGTTTCTGAGAGTGGTGATAGTGAAGAGCCTGCTAGCGGAGAAAACGGCAAGAAGCGTCGTGCTGCGTATTACTGTCCAATCTCGGGTAGGGTCGAGTTGAAGAAACACAGGGCGTCGACAAATACCGAGATCAACCGATTTTTGGATGAGAGCACCATGGACTACATCGACTTCAAGTTGCGCGAGCCCAATACAAATGAGTTGCGCAAAATGGACAACGTACGGTCTGAGTACGACCCGATGGAATATGAGGGTGAGGACGAGGACGAGGACGAGGACGAGGATGGTGATGATGATGGAGAAATGGATGAGGGTGTTGTGAAGAAAGACGTAGCGGAGGATTTTGATGAGGCTGCAAAAGACGAGTAAGTGTTGAGTGCTGATGCCCTCTATACTTGCCGGGCGCACGCCCATGTATTATAACATTCTCCTTGCTGAAATAAGGAATTGAGTGTTGAAAGCGGCGGGGCTCAGTGTTTTCAGTTGCTGACTTCAGACAGAAAGATCTTTTCACGATAAGTGTGATTTGAGGAGATCTATTGGTGAACTCTCACACCTTTGTCTAACGAAGTAAGCAGACAAGTCTTGAAGGTGGGCAGAAGACAAGCGCGATACAACTATACATAGGGTCATCATTAGATTCATACAAGGTGTTCAGCAGCAGTGGCATGGCTATACAAATTCGTTTACAGTGCACAAGTCCCAAAACGCTCAATTGATAGAATGCACCCAATACAGAGGCATCATATGGATACTGCTTTTGGGCGCAATCTAGCCATGGGAAGTTTAACCACGAATTGAGATAAACTTGAAAGCCTTCCAGAGGAGGAAAACAATAATAAGATAGTACGTTTGAAGAACTCAACCGCTTACTCACATGACGCAACATGCGTCCTTCTTCTTTCCCTTCTTGGGGTTCATCTGACTTGAAACTTGCTCACTTTTCTTACCTTTTGAGTTCGTACCCGTGTTTTCTGGTCCGCTCGCGATTCCTTTGGAAGATTGTTGTCTCAGCCTATTTTCCTGTCTGACACCATTGTCATAATTCCGCTGCAAGAGCTTCGCGTAATCGGAATCCTCTTTTTCTTGCAATTTCCGGGCAAATGCTAAGCTATCCTCCACGTGACTTTCATCCATACCGATATCGTCAACCAAAGGCGTGAAGTCGCCGGCAAAATAGAGATCGTCGCTTCCAGAAACAGAGTTGATCAGTTGCCACACATAGTGGGGGCGCTTGAGAAACGCGCTGTCGGTGATCAACAAGTATAAATCGTGGTTCTGTGCCTTGTATACCGTCAGGAAATGGTTGTTTCTGAAAAAAATTGCGAGCGAGTCTGGCGCCATGCGCGTGTCTATGGATTTGAGCCCAGCTTCGGTCTATTGTGTTGCATTCTCGTGTATCCACGCCTCCATTTGCATCTTCTCTAGTGTTTCTTCGGGCAGCGTGAGAATATACTCCTGTATGTCTTCGAAAGTTGGGTATTTCCCGAAAAGAGCATTCAATTCGGAGTTATCGTCGTTCTCGCGGCACCAGCCGTGCACGAAGTGAAGGCCAAAGGCACTAAAGATCTGAGAGGCCAAGTCTGATTCCTTAAAGCCACCATCTGTTAAATTTGGATTGACATCTAGGCCAGTATGTAGAAGCGGCAAGCTTTCCAACAAACCGTTCACCACTTCGGAGTCGAGCGTCGGGATTTCAAGAAGTATATCGCCCAAACACGAAAGCACCAGTGAAATCTCTATGCTGCCGCCAACGTTACGTTGAAGCATACTTCTAAGCGAAGCAACATCAATCATCCGAGCCCCAGTCTCCGACTTCGGGTCCACATTTGATCCAGAGCCTTCAATCTCAGCAAAATCAGGGTCATTCACTCCCCCCTTAGCGCCCTGAATTCCCGCAGTACGCGCCTCCACGTCGTTTGTAAGAATAAGCGTGTTCACGAGAGCGATAAGCGGGCATGGTCCGTTTTTCTCCTGGAGGAGAATCGGCAGTACCTGCTCATACGGCGACCAGCAGATCTGTTTCACGTGAAAGCGCAAGTTGCCCATATATTGATCGTGTGTGTTATTTTCTGGAGATGGAGATTATTCCTGGCTAATGTGAATACTGATAAGTTTCTGGCTTGCGCGTTTTTTTTTTTTGTTTTCTTTTTTTTTTTTGTCTTTTTGGCATGTCTGGCCCATTCTATTATCTGGGGTAGCCAAGCCTAATCTGGGGGGCCGGGGCTATGGGCGCGTTTGGGCGGGGGCTGCGCCACCGACCGATCATGAATCGATAGCATAGCTTCGCACTGTTTGCAGTCAGCCCGGCCAAGGCTCCAGGCTCCAGGCTTCAGGCTTCAGGCTCCAGGCTCTAGGCCGCTAATGACTTGGCCGAAAAGAGGTTTTATACTTATTGAAATTCATCCATATTGGCTTGAAAGTTTTGTAATGTCTCGATTATCTTTAGTTTAGTTGATTTACAGCAAGTTATTATTCAATTTGAATTGGATCACAACGGTAAGTACAACCGTGGCATATTGGATAAGATATTTTTGGTGGCGCGAGCGTCGGTCGCTAGCATATTGTCCCAGATTCTTCTCTTCTCACTTAGCGTCGCGGGCCCGTGCCCGAATTGAGTCCGAAAGGCCACTTTTTTTGAAATTTTCTTTTAACTTTCTTCAACTTTTTTCAACTTTTTTCGACTTTTTTCGACTTTTCTTCTTTTATAGTCGAACCCAATTGGGAAGTATAAATAGTATCATTCCTTGCACTGCGTGGGCTGAGAGGGTCATGATCACGATTATCCATAACTTAGGCTGAGCCATGGTTTGGATTGTCTAAGATAGAAGTACGCAGATGATTCATCTGTCTAATTATCGGAAAAAGTGTTTTTTTTTTCACTTTCTTTTGCTCCCGCTGGTCAATTTTATCCGTATTAGGTCTTTTAATCACAGATTGCTCCCAGTATCCTCTTTTGCTTGTCTCCCTCGGGCTATCAAGGAACGCTCCATGTTCATATATATCCACTTGACAGAGCAGATGTACAAACTTTACGGTGCTCATTTTTGTTACATAAAAGACGGCAATGGATGTGGCCACTGACCACAATCCCCCAGGCACGTGACTAGGAACTATGGCTCACTCGACGGGGACATATCGATTGTAAAGACCAAGTCATGATCATGCGTGTGTCACGTGCACTCAGAACGGTTGGCGAATGCAAGTCCTAAAGTATAAATTGGATTCATTCATCTTGACGTCAATTTCCCTTTTTCGTATATTTGGGTTTATCGCTTCGCGTCCATGACATCTACTATCGTGAAAATGATGCACGAAAACCGAATAAACCTGCATTCCTGGTGTTATGCACTCAATAACTACTCAAAAACGGCCTACGTAGCGTCTATTAGTTGACATCACATTGATCGATACTCTAGGCTCTATTGAGGGTCAATTGGACAAGATGGAACACCGCTGCAGCAAGCACGGTAACGATTGCTAGGACGGTAGCCCTGCATTTCACCGTCTCCTGCTGAACAAATTGCTCGCCGTCAACATCGAAATTGCCTCTTTTTTCGATATTCTCATTAATCTTCTTTGCACTGCGCTTGGCGCCAGTAGGGGTAGATCCTTCGGGTGGGTACATAACATCGCAAAACTGCTGGATCTCGCCTAGCTTGATTCCGATCTTCAAGTAGTTGGGGTCTCTAACGTCGGATTTCTTATTAATCACCTGCAAATAGTGTCTAAAAATCTGCACGACGCCCGGTAACGTGCGGCAGCCGAGAATGAGCTTGCATGTGGTGCCCTTTCTAATCTTAACGTTCTTGTGCAAGACGTCTGGGTTGTTATAGATTTCTGCCAACGTGGCGATGGCCATCACTTGCGGAATCGCACAGAAATTGAAACTGGTGGCCTCACGAATAAGCGATAAGTAAGTCAAGACATCCACTGCGTGGCCCAACGCGTTCAAGACCAAGTCGTTGATGCACGCGACACCAGAAGAACGTTCTTCCGCGTTCTTATGGAAGTTGGGCAACGAGTCTGTGTATTTCAGCCAGATTTCACGTGGGTAGAACAGCCGGCCGTCCTCCAAATCCTCGAAGTAGTCACGGATGATGTTCACTTTCTGCAAGAAAAGCCCCATGGAGTTCAGTAAGCGGTAATTGTCGGCCAAAACGTCGGCATCAGCGAATTTCGCCAACACCATCAAGTCGGTTAGACCTTCACCCACAAGCCCCGCCACGTAGTGACAGTACAAGTCATAGTCAGCCACGGTATTGACGCCATTAATGTTGAAATTCTCGTCCAAGATGTAGTCCGCCATTCCGTTGCCCATTTTCTGTGTGATGCGCTTGACGATGTCCTGGTACGCTGGTTTCAACTTATGGAACTCAGCCAAAATGTTGTCGAACCCTGTTAACACCACGCGGTCACGCTCGGTGTCGGCGTTGCCGTGAAATGTCCAGTCTTTGGTGTTCAACTTATCATGAAACGTTCTTAAGAGCGGCACCTTGATTTTCAGGTCGATCAGCATATCGTCCTCGACGGTGTCGAGCGCCCGCAACACCAAGTAAAAAATCATGATGGCATCTCTCAATTCCGGGTGCAACTCCTTGATCACGGCAGAAAACGACCGCGAGGTGATATCCAAGTACTTGTAACAGGTCACGAGCGTGCCTGGCGCGTGCGAGAGGTCGAGCGGGAACATGGATGTTTTGAAACCGAAAAACTGCACCACGGCCAACAATTCTGTTGGGTGGCTCAAAAGCTGGAGCAACTTACCCATGCTAGTGAATATTTGGTAGGGTCAGATAAAACGTGCTCAGCGAAAGACGCAAATTTCAGGGGATTTCAAATATCTGGGGATATTTCCGGAATATGTATAGGGCCAGAGTTGCAGGATTCCGAAAATTGGCCGTATTTCCAGCAAATATCAGTATCAATGATGGGTGTATTTAATGCTTGGAATTTGAGATTTGCCTCGTACGCGGCCGGCCCGGTCGTATAGGAAAAAAAATCGTGGGCCGACAGACACGCGACCGGGGAGCGCGATAGATGGTGCGATCCATCCATTCCGATGGGAAGTTAAATGACTATTTATTGATAACCAATGGTCAGCTTTTTTTTTTTTGCTTTTTCGGTTCCGATCTGGTTGGGGATTTTAAAAAAGCTCGCTTTTTCGGCTGAAACTTTGCGTGACCAAATTCGTAAATAGCATCATAAAAGTAGTCATGTTCATCGAGTGGCTGTCTCTTCCGACCAAGATATTCTCAGTGAGTTGTGCGAGGAGAATGAGTCTCACTAATTGCGCGTGACCAAACTAAAGCTGCCGTAATGCAAATAAGAAAGAAAAAGATGGAAGAAAAAGATGGTAGGAGGAAGATTCTCTTTTCAAAAGAGAACGAAATAGAAAAATAAATTAAAAAAAAGGTTGCTTTGCTCTCGCTCCGGCCGTTCTGACCTTTTTTGAGTTGCAGATTTCACTCCCAGTCCCACCTACCAGTGCGAGTGCGTCCAAATTTGCGCTTTTTAGGTATGTACTCATGAAAGAGCAAAAATGTTAAATCTGTAAGCAAGTGCACGACCCTTCAGGTGGCTATCTACTAAGTCCAAGAACTTATTTGCACAAGAGCTTATTTGTTATCATTACAGACAATACTTGATCAGGCAGACGTTGTGTCTCTGTTAGCGCATGATGCCGGAACGACTAGCGGTCTCGAGTGTCACGTGATGTGGTAAATGTGGTTTAGACTCTTGTTGGGGTTCTTTTCGGGATTAGCGACAACTGTTAGCTAGGTCCTAAGTACCACATACATGAATAAACAATTTAACGAAACCACGTTGTGTTCTAGTATCCTCCGATGTTGTTTGGTTTTGAAGGATTGGATATCCTGCATACCCACCTTGAGCCTGCAATATCACCGACCGGCTACCCCGTCTTGTGGTAGGATCCTTTTTTCCTTCAATCCTGCCTCTCCAAAAATTGACAGATTACTTTACCGCCTTGGCCAATTCATCAGAACGCGACGACAAATGGTGATTGAAATACGTGGCGCAGATGGCATCGCGGCAATCGCAACTCTACCGGATCTCAATCTAAAAAATATCAAGGAATAAGAATCACTACAAAGTCAATTATGGAAAACATTTTAAGCCCCAAATTACTGGGCTAAAGTATCAGCCACACCGCCACACTAGCCAAACAAACAAACAAACAAAACCGTCAGAATCGAATAACAGGCCCCTCCGCAGCATGTAGTTCGACCCACACATAACTCTCACCGAAGCCTGGGGGTTGGGAGCCATGCTCCCCTCATGCACATATGTATCATATCCGATAACTTCATAAATAGGCTAACATGCACAAAGTTTTATGGTATGAAGCTAGTCGTCTGGCGAAAACTTGTTTTTTTGTGTCGCCGAAATACCCGGATAGAATTGCAATGGACCCACTTTTCTTCCGGGATGCCAATCACAACATTGACCCGATATTTGCAACAATGGGTATTTTTCAATCTTTGCAGGGCTCATTAAATTAGCCAAGAAACCGATTGAAATATGGAAAAAGAAGCCAGGATATCTCACGTAGCCTTCCATAAACTATACATCTATCTCTTTTACACTGTCCAGAAAGACTTTCTTTATGATTGCCTTGCTGAAGGATGAAGTGGAAAGCGGCACGAACTGAATCATCTTCAAAAATATCAAAAAGATATTAACATCTACCTTCAAATACCGTAGTTTCATATAGTCACATTATTATACTGTGTTTCACTTGTGACGCTATATTCAAAAGCGCGCATATATCTCTCGAACCAATAGCACAATGACTCACGATTCATTTCGTATATTTATGGAAAGTGCGGTTTTTCAGGATATTTGCATGGAGGCCACGATTTGCAGATTGGGGAATCATTAAAATGACAAATAACCCGCCGTTTTTTGTCTCTGAGCTGGTGACTGGTACGGCAAAACTCTTTGCAAATTTCATCTTTATCATCTATTCAGTTGGCTATCTGCAGGATTTTGCAGCCAGCAAGAACCTTAAAATGACTAGCCCACTCGAAATTTCCTTACCCATCCCAGACTGTTAGTTTTCCCTCGACATCAAATTCTTTCTCGCTATCAAAGTCTTGCTCGCCATATTGCCAATATCCTAACGCCTAATTAATGCATTTGATGATTTTCGGGACCACCGGGCTCTGTGGTGCAGGTTTTTTGGCCAGTGCCGAGAAATCAAACCAGTTTTCTACAATCACGTCTGTGACAAGACGCCCAGTTCACACAAGCCATCTGAAAACTAAAAAAATTGTTGAAGACGACGTCAACAGATATTTGGAGATCATTTCAGAGGAAAAACCACTGGTGTTGTTTTCTGCTTTGGCCACCACTCACAAAGCCGCAGGCACCGCTAGGGCGTTTGTGAATACTGACTATGGAATCAATCTTAAGATCGCCAAAGCGGCAAAAGCGGCAGGGGTTGACACTTTTGTGTTAGTTTCGTCAATTTTGGCTTCACCGCTGTCGCATATTGTTTATTTCAAGACTAAAGGTAGGCTCGAACGGGACGTTCTAGCATTGAAATTTCCCAGAACCATCTTCCTAAGGCCCGGGCCATTGGTGGGAAAAAGGGACAGATCCATGGGTCTTCATACTGACGTGAGCGCAACAGTTTTTGGGCATTTTCAAGGCTCGTTCTTAGGGAACAATTTGTTCTTCGCCACAACCGGCTCTGATGTTGGCACGGCAGCAGTCAAGCTGATTTTGGCCAGCAGATCAAACACGATGCTGCCTATTGTTGAGATTGTTAACTGCAAGCGAATTTTGCAGCTTGCGTCTGGAAAAAGATAAGTGAGTTTTGTGAACAGTTTCGTGCATGGTCACAAGGATGTGCATTGTAGTATTTGCTAATAAAGTTGAACTATTAATCCGATCTTTTCATTATATTCGACAAAACCTCACCCCATGTGACTTCACGTAGAAAAGTTGTGCGTAGGTCACAGAGGAACGCATCAACTTTCCCGCCTTTTGAGTTATTTTCGACATCATCTGGTAGTGTGGTAGCTTGACGTGCTTTAATGATCAGTTTGACAGGGCAACACATGAGCAATGCATAAAGATTTCCTCTAGATTCTCGAGCCAAACACGATTTCTGACTCGCTTGCTTCACTCACTGCATCATTCTGCTTGTTCCATTTACCACTCGGATGAGACTTCGGTATTCAGTTCCATGTGCAGCACTCAATCAACAAGAACCTCCTTCACTTCGAAGGAAGATAAAAACTTCATCGCGGAACGCCAGCAGTCTCATGATATGTTCAATGTTTGTCTCTTTCATCTCCTGAACAACAGCCGAGATTTGCAATGATCTCGCTTCAGCACAAAACTTCTTCCAAGAGATAATCACATCGAGAAGATTGCCTCAACCAATACTTGTGAACTTTGCGCACGATTTCTACAAGTTCACTTCCCGCCTTCGATCTTTTCAAACCATTTCCTGGCCGATTTCACATTCTCCAAGATCAACAAGTCTTCCAGCGTGCTTCTACAACTGCCACCCGAGCCGCGGTCACGGAGCACAATCATGATGAACAAGTTGTCAGTGAGGAAGTCGATATAGAAGTGCAGCCCGTTTGAGCCGCGAATCACCAAGTTTTGGAAGTTCGACCGAAGCTTGCCGAGTGACTGCTTGTACGTCTTAATGATGTTGGAGATCTTCTCAAATCGCTTTGGATCCAATGCGTCGAGGGAGTTTGAAGATAAATGTGACCCCTGCGACAAGCTTTGCCGCTGGATAGACGCCGTGGAAGAAATCACCAAAAACGTTGTTTTCTCAAATAATATGATTTCTTCAGCATCAAGCACCTTGTTAAACTTCAAGAGATTACTATTGAACAAATTCATATTCGGGATGAGCGAGCACACGATCTGCGACCACGCCTTATAAAGCGACTCGTCCCAGATCGAAGTGGGGAAACCCACCAACTGAAACTGGAATGGATTCGAGATTTTCTGCAACTTGTCCATCATGATATGAAACAACTCCTCCCGTTTATCTAATTGGACCAAGTCCATTTTATGTAGCAATACAAATATTTTGGCGTCCGGCGAAAATCGCTGGAGATTCGTCAATGCCTTAACAAATATCTCGATATCCTTATTGATCGACTTCAGCTCGACGTCAAACACATGAATGAGAACCTGCACCATCTTGAAAATGTGATCCTTCTGCGTTGTAAAGTAGTTGTCCATGAAAACATCTTGTCCGCCGCAGTCCCAGAGATTAAGTGTCATGTTTCCCAAAAAGCGTAAGTGAGAATGCTCAACGTCAATCGTGGCGCCCAACCGGCGCGTGTCAAAGGCCGAGTAGTTGGAGAAAATGATCAGGCGCATCGACGATTTGCCCGAGCCCGACCGGCCCATCAAGAGCAACTTTTTGCGTGATGATTGGGACATTTTTTGTATGGCTTTATTGGATAAGATGATACATCAGATGTATGGAGTAAGCGTGAAAGGCGTGCGATAAGATATGGACACTTGGTGCACGGGTGTTTTGACTAGCTGTTTTGAGTGATCGAAGATTCGGGCTGATTATTGCACCCAACGCCGTTTTTTTTTTCTTTTTCCCGAGAAAATCGAGATAAACCCCGGTATTTAGTCATTAATGGGGAAATTGTATGTTTTTTGCGGTTAGACCGTTGATTTGTCGGATTTCGTGTACTAAATATGTCATTTCGCAATACAATTCTAAGAGCACGCCGGTTCAGCAGAAATTCTTGACAAGCTAGATTTTTGTGTGATTTCTTGGTTTTTCGTTCTCTCTCTTTAATTTCATGCCGGCTGATCACACTACCTATTTGTATTCTCGTAGGGATTTCTCAGCCAATGCACCTTAACTCCATGTTGGTTCCGGTCAACGCAACATCGGAAAACTTAAGAAAAATTGAATTGGTTTGGGAAGACCGTCAAGAAGGTCTACTCTCGAAGACGGCGCGAATCTCCGGATGGGCTCACATTGCTGACCCTTCTGTTGCGAGAGTTGAAGAGACACGTGGGGGAAGTACAGCCCCTAGGGCGATGACAACCTAATTATTTCTCATACGCAGCCAAGCCAAGTTATCAACGCAAGGCAAGGCAGCGAAGCTGACTAGGGTTTTATATATATTCAGGTATAGTTATGTGGAGAGCTAGGTAAGTAATTCTGGCTCCCAGTCCTTAATTAGATATATCAAGCAAAAAAAAATTGCTCAACCAGCGGTCTAAGCTTAGAACCGAGGACAACACAATGCTATGTGTATCCATGTCCCCACTTACCAGCGAGTGTAGTTTCGGAAACGGGCATTGAAACAATCATGCAATCAAGAATGTGACCAGATGGCTATCAAAATATCGCATGAAAATGACGCTTCCTACCAAACTCTGATGGATTATCGCCTGAAACTTGATTTCAAGTGGCCAGAGTTTTCCACAAGACAAAGAAAGCAATATATACATTTATATATACTTTTGTGGAGAGCTAGGTGCTCGAGTCTTGCGGATGGTCGTCAATCAGATGTATCATGCATAAAAAGGAAGAAAAAAGGTCCTTTTCGGAAGTTCGGCACGTTGAGTATGCTGAAGAATGCTCACTGGCTTACCCAACGCAATTGTTATTAAGTTTGCTCGGATATATGATTCTCGATGCGAGCAGTTCCAACTAGGCCACCTCTCCAAAAAACCCAAGAAATCAGCTTTACTTTCTGAACGACACGGATTGTTTAGTCTTTTGCTTCACTAAAGCCGCCCTGAGTGTGACAGAGTGTCTCATTGTGTGACACAGGTTTGGGTTAGGAAAAGCTTGACCCTCACTATTTGCTAGGATTCAAACTTAGATACATCCGCCAAAAGGCACAATGGCTTCCTTCAGAGTATGCTAATTTTGCAGTTGCTTTTTCGTTTTCGGATCTAAGGTTCCAGTCCGGAAACACATTGAGACAAATCTAGCTCAGCGACACGAGGACGACTTTCACGTGTGGCCCTGAAAACATTGCTTTCTTTTTCTACTGCTTTCAAGTTTTCAGCTGAAGAAAAAAAAACCTTGACTTGGGCTTTTGGAGTCATTCTATTCATGGCCAACAAGCCCATCGCAAGTGGCTCCATGAAGCATTCAGCAAGAAGGTCAGAGCACCGCTTTCTACATGTCTAGCGTCAAATTCGACGTGCCTGAAAGCACACAACTCCTCATCATTGTCAAACTGGCATGATTCCGAACAAACCATCCTACACGAAAGGATCCTAAAACCACTTGTTGAGATCAATTACAATCTTTATCCCTCACTGTGTCCGCGGAGAAGAGAATAAATGTTGAAAGCGGCTTGTAGGCTACTAGAACAAGGAAAGACGGCATTCTATGCAAGCATACATACAAATTAAAGGTTAGCCAAGATAAGATACTTTGGCTCAAATACATCCATACTTAAGCGGAAGCAGAAATGGGCGCTCAAACCGAGACAGCCGGCTAGTTGATTTGTCCGGGTAAATGTGAAAACATCAGACACTTCGATATCTTTTAAACACTACAGTTTCTTCACGACCTTCCTTGCTTCAAAATGTTCCTATTCCAAGTAAAAGCTTCGATGACACAGTTTCTTCACGACCTTCCTCGCTTCAAAATGTTTCTATTCCAGGCAAATGCCTCGATGTCTCTTACCAAAATCTTGCTGCAATAGCAGGGCGGAACTGGCGCATAGATGAGTCAAGCTGGCCTATCGTGTACGCACGAGCCACACGTCCCGCATATAACCGTTATGCGAAAGCTTAAGTAATTCTGGCGCCGCGCCATGAAGTGCGGTGACTCGGCTAAGTCTGAGCTTCTCTCAACTATTACATGGACGCATATTTGTAGGCAAAAAACAACATAAAGTTGAAATCAATTAAGAGCATCCACCTTCACGTCTTATGGCTGAGGAAAGATCTGAAGATGGTAGCGCTAGCGCGAACGACTCACTGGAGCCTTTGAAACAAACCTTAGGCCATGGTTTCAGCAATCTTTCCATCAACGAGAGCATGCAAGGCATCTCAAATTGGATTCAGCAAACCTTATCCGCTAAAACTGCTGCCTTACAGGAACTTGGAAACTCCATCGCAACTATTAGCAACGAGGTTGCAGCAAGATGCAAGGAGAAAGGATTGAACGACATTCCTCAAGGATCGATGGCAACTATCCTCCCCGCGGAAGAGATTGCGATACTCAGACAATCTTTGTACACGCGCCTCGAAATCTGGATCCTTGCCAAGGGAACACTCCGTTTTTGCGAAGAGACCCAAATGGCCCATGTGTACCATCCCACTTGGCATCCTAT
>JAKTUB010000389.1:0-29318 GCA_030556465.1 Metschnikowia picachoensis | reverse complement strand
TCTAGTTGTAGCGGCACCACAGCTAAGTTTTATTCCTCTACACCAGTCTGATCACAGGATGCATTGGGCTACACAGTACAATACACAATAGTTAGGGGTGCCCTCATGGCCTTGTCTAGTTCGACTTTCTCAAGTTGTTCGACAACCAGTCCAAGCCGTCGTACAAGCCGTCACCGGTGGTGGCGCAAGTCAGCTGGATGTACCAAGGTCTCTGTCTGATCAGATGCAAGCCCAACTTCTCCGTAATCTCAGCGGCGTTCATGGCGTTAGGCAAATCCTGCTTGTTGGCAAGCACCAACAACAAGGCATTACGCAACTCGTCCTCGTTAAGCATTTGCTGCAACTCTTCGCGCGCCTCGGCGACACGGTCGCGATCGTTCGAGTCAACAACGAAAATGATACCTTGCGAGTTCTGGTAGTAGTATCTCCACAAAGGTCTAATTTTGTCCTGTCCACCCACATCCCACACGGTGAAAGAGATGTTTCTGTACTCAACGGTCTCGACGTTGAAGCCAATCGTAGGGATTGTGGTGACAATCTCACCCAACTTCAACTTGTACAAGATAGTGGTCTTACCGGCACCATCTAAGCCCACCATCAATATTCTCATTTCCTTGTTGCCAAACAAGTTGCTGAATAACTTCGAGATCGACAAACCCATTTTTGCTGTTGTTTTTCAAGCGGCGTCTAGGTTGTATGTAGATTTGGTTTGTTTTGCTTGTGGTATCGCTGGGGGTACCTTGAGTGGGCGCTAAAACCGGGGCGTAAACGGTCAAATAAGCGCGGCGGAAAAAGATTTGGCAAGCTGGAAAGTTTACTTGCTTGTATCGGGCGTTTCTACTGGGTAAGTCGAAACGGCGGTTCTGTTTTCTGGAAGCACAAAGTGTTTGAAATCAGGATGTCGAATCTGATTGAACAGCAAATCGCGGGAATATGGACACCGTACAGGCGAGGGCGTGCGCGTACCATCTTTTCACCGCGTCCCGCCACGGCGACGCCGCCTGTACGTGTCGGAACCTTGTCATATGTAGAAACAAACAATATTGATGTTGACATATTTCAATTGCTGATTATAAATTTATTTAGTAATATTCCAAAATACTGCTTTTAAGTTTTAAATTGAACCATGCCTGTATTTGGGCATGGTTAACTCCGTCTTGTCCTTATGTTGCATTAGCGTGGCACGGGGCTCGGAAACCTCAGGCTGTGTTTTTTTCTATTCACAGGTGCGTCTCCGTTTTCGCGTCGTACATCAGCCCAAGGACACGCTTTTTATTCAGATTCACGGATATAAAAACAACACGCGCGTTATAATGGTGTGAAAAACATTTTGTTTTTATTTGATGAAATAATGATGACCTGCCGTCTGTTTCACTTTCAAGGCTTTCTGTCACATTTGATACCCAAGAAAAATAAAAGAAAACATGTATATCATTGGAGTGGTGGCGGTGTGGGTTGCAAATGGCAGAGTTTATTGACTAGACCTCAATACATTCGGAAGATTTTCGGAAGACAGCATGACTGGTTGAAATGAGGGTGTAGCCATGAACTTTAGGGAAATCTCTGAAAATATGCCGGCCAACAAGGTGATCAATGCATCCTATCGGTATTGCCTTTTGCAGTATTGATTCTTGACAGCTCAAACCGAGTATCACAGCTGTGAGCACACCCTTTAAATATAACATGGCACCACTGTAGGAAAGAAGTTCTTCTAATTATTTGTTTTTTCCTTTTTCTCATTACTTGCTGTACTGTATTCGTACAAGCTCGTATCAACAGTGACAAAAGCGGCACATATTTTATGTTCTATGGTTTCGGGAAAAGCGAATGTCGCCCGAATGACTCCCGCCTCTGAACGCATATATTTTGAAATGTTAAACGCTTTATAATCCATTTTTTGAAAAATGAAAGTCAGCGCTGGATCCGATAACGAACTGGCACATTTGAGTGATGTCGTTCCAGCAAGTAAAAGTCTTAGGTCTCACGCGTTTGAGCGTGCCCACTCGACATGTCGTAGTAAAACTTTAGTTTCACGACTAAAGGGCCCTTTTAAGGTAGTTTGTGTCTCATTTAAAATGCTTCCGGACAAATAGATAGCATGATAGTGTTTTTATACCGCAAACACCAGAAACTGGTAGCGATTAGTAGCGTGTATCTATACTCGATGGTCTCGGGGTTATTCTCCCGGTGGCCAATTGAGTCAACAGTGAATATCTTTGACATGAAATCTATTATATCAATCTTTAATATGCAAATAATATGTTAGCCAGAGCTGCTGCGAGCTCGAGTCAAAAGCTCAAGACTGAAACAGCCGGAATGCAGATGTAATTAGACGACAAGGAAAGTTACTTGCCCAAATTCACCTTTGAATGTGCAAACTTTTGCAATGCACGGATGAACACGGCATAGTTCACGCTCGTGTTGTCAGGCTCCCAGTACAACTCGCTGAGGCGAATGTGCCACGGTGGGTAGTCTTGCAAGTCGAGCACGGGCCCGAAGCAGACTACCAAGTCTGGCTCGGGGCCGACGAGCTCAGTGAGCTCCTCATCAATGAGGTTCACTGTTATGTCCTGCAAAGACAACTCATTGTTCACCGAGAGCTCGCTAATGGTCTTGGCGAGCTCGACGATCGTGGGTTTGCCGTCCACGCGCGAGAGGAGCGAGATCTCTAAATCAATTGCGGCATCTTCACTGTGTTGCACAACTTCATTCAGGTGTGGTATGCGGATGGCAAAGTTTGGTGATGGGTTGCCGAAATAAGTGAGTAAATTCTTGCCCACATATCGCTTTAGTTCAGGCAAATACTCTTTCACGGAGCCATTATACTCATATATGGTGAGGCTCGGAATGCCCAGGCTGAGACACCAAGCGGCTAGCTCGGCAATGTCGGCGATGACGCCGTTTACGCCCCCATTCTCATCGTCGTCACTCCTCAAGTTGACAATGCAACTTATACGCTGTGGAATCTTGGAAAGCTTGTTGACGTCATCGCGAATCACACGCGGGGAATTGTTGGGAAAATACCTAATGCTGAAAACGCGAAGCCGAATTTTGTTGTACACAAATTGGATGTTGCGTAGGATTGACATGAAAAAGAATACCGTCAAGAGCACCGTATAGCGGAGGTAGAATACTGTTGGGTCCACCACGGCCGCGGCGGCACGCTTAACCCGATTCGCCATGACTTTATATATGTTTGAATATGTAATTATAAGAAGCTTCTAAGGCTTCGGATGACAAAAGTAGGGCCTTCAAGTGGCTTGTGCCGCGGAGAAATTTGGATTTGCAGCTTTATGGATGATTTGGGGTAGCAAAGTTGGCTGCGATTCTTCTTCGGGTTTGTGCGGGCGCGTAAAACCTCTGGTGTACAGATGTTTGACACGTCATAAGCAGGGTTCAGGACTCATAAGACGCAGCATTTACGGTTGTGGGTCTATGTGCCGTTTTCAAAATTCGGGCTAGTAGGTGGACAGGTGAATTTTGTTTTCGAATCAAATATTTATCGTCTAGCCCGTCCAGTAACTGCAAGGCAAATGTAAAGAGTTTTGAGCCAGAAAAAAAGGTTTTCAAAGAATAATTTAGAGCCAGAATCGCTTGTAGATACGAAAAGAGCCAATCGCCAAGAATGTCGTGCCTCGTACGGCTTTATCCATGCTCTTGTTGCTGAGTATGCATCTAATTATGGACTCAAATTGGCACGACACCCGCGTAATGGATCCACAAGACATCCGAACTGGGAAGGTTCAGACTCCAGTCATAGCACAGTTAAGTATATTCACCTCATGATCCTTTTTGTTTTGTTTGTCAACATTTTTCGGACCACCTGTAGATTATTTGCTGAGACCCAGTCTCAAAGCCAGCCTGAAGATGCTTTGAAGCTCAGGCTAAAAACGATAAAATACATATTACTCATCGGTACTTTAAACTGTTTTTGTTGGCGCGCGATTGACTTTAGCCCCGCAGTGTTCTTTACTACGGTTGATCTCTGCACACCTCGATAATCTCTTGCTGAAACCATAATTCCAATGCAAAACATACTTTCTCGAATTGGCACCTCACATATATGTAGTAAAATTGACTAAAAAGGCTTTTTAAGATAACTCACTGAATCACATTGAAGTAAAATTCTACCGCTATTTTCGGAACTCCACGCAGAGGCCAACCCAGCCGCGATTCACACGAGTTTTCTCCACCTTTTTTCGGCCTGCCGGCCATCCGCGTCTTCTTTTTTCTCGCCCCACTATGCCCCACGCGGGGCCCGTACCATCCTAGTCCATCTATCTACGCCTGTCATCTGCAATTTTTCAGGTTTAGCTTCAACAAACACAAAAAATACGTGACAGTTAAAGGCTCGACTTTGGAGACCTATATCGCCTAAATTTCACAGTCCGCACGCTGGAAGGCACGTTAAAACATAACTGCTTGCGATTTATTTGTCAGCGTGACCGGTGCACGTGACCTCAAATCAGACATTTACAAATCGTTACATATGCTACTAAGGCGGCTCAGAAATAGGCTAGAGGGTCTACTTTACGATAACACGATTGAGGAGGAGGCTGTGCGAAAAATGCGCCAGAAATCGCTGTCTGGTCTGGCGATTTTTGTTGGGCTCGTTGCCGCCGTGGGCGGGTTCTTGTATGGTTACGACACGGGGCTAATAAACGACATAATAGAGATGTCGTATGTAAAGATGGAGATCCCGGCCAATCATCATAACTTCAACGTGCACGAGCGGGCACTAGTAACAGCCATTTTGTCGTTGGGAACGTTTTTTGGTGCGTTGGCCGCACCCCTTGTTTCCGACACCTATGGGCGCAAAAAAGCGATTATCTTCAGCGCAGCGGTGATCTTTAACGCGGGAAATACGCTTCAGGTTTCGGCGACCGACGTGGCATTGCTATGCGTTGGTCGGGCAATCTCAGGCGTCGCGGTAGGCATTTTATCTGCAATTGTGCCGCTTTATCAGGCAGAGGCATCGCCCAAGTGGGTCAGAGGCCTGATTGTGTTCACATACCAGTGGGCGATCACGTGGGGCCTTCTCATAGCGCTGGCGGTGTGCCAGGGTACCCGCAAGATCAACAGCAGTGCATCCTACCGAATTCCTATAGGACTACAGTACATCTGGCTGATTATCCTTTGCGTCGGAATGTTTTTCTTGCCCGAGAGCCCACGATTCTACGTGCAAAAAAACAATATAAAGGCGGCGCTCGAGTCGTTGGAAAAACTCCGGCGACTACCAACAGACGATCCTGACTTAATCGAGGAGTTGGTCGAAATCAAGGCCAATTACGATTACGAAATGAGTTTTGGAAAGACGACCTACCTAGACTGTTTCCGCCTGGGAGGAGGCCGCCATAAACAGGGGCTCCGAATCCTTACTGGAATAGGTGTCCAGCTTTTCCAGCAGTGTTCAGGAATCAACTTTATTTTTTATTACGGCGTCAATTTCTTCGCCACCATGAACTTTAAAAACTACTACTTATTCTCTTTCATCACATACTTGGTGAATGTCATTTTCACCGTTCCCGGAATCATATTTATCGATATCATCGGCCGACGGCAGCTACTTCTTTTGGGCGGCATAGGCATGGCGGTATGTAACTTCATCATCGCCGTCGTGGGCGTCACAATAACTTCACGTGACGCTCGATCGCTTGTTAGCATCGTGTTTTCCTGTTGCTTTATCGCTTGCTTTGCATCCTCATGGGGTGGGTGCACGTGGGCAATATGCTCTGACATATATGGTATCAGTATCCGTCAAAAGGCCGTCTCAATAACGGCCTCCACCAACTGGTTGGTGAATTTTGTGTTTGCGTACATAACGCCATACTTGATCGATACAGGCGCACACACGGCCGCGTTGGGAAACAAGATTTTTTTCATTTGGGGCGGGTTAAACACCTTGGGCGTCGTTTTTGTCTATTTCATGGTATATGAGACCAAGGGGCTTAAATTGGAGGAGGTAGATCTCATGTACCAGATCTGTGCTAATTCTCGTGCTTCAACCAAGTTCAAGAGTAGACGCTTCGATTACTCTACGTTGCGTTCCGGTGACGTGATTATTGACAGTTTAGTCAGCTCGCCGCATAATGAATGGGCCACGGGTCCCACGCTGCAGGATAAGCTGGAACTGAACTCGTCGTCGTCACGTGGCCATCAAGAGCTTCCCCTCGCCACTGGCGTTGAGTTGGACCAACTTGAAACGATTCCTCACTCGAAACGCGCATTTGCTTTTGCGTCGAATCAAGAAAGTGTGGTTGGGCTCTCACCCGACGCGTGCTTGAACGGCCTTTTACAACCAGCTATCAGTAATACTTCGGACGAGTCCGATGAATTCTCTAGCGCTGGCAGCAGAGACAATGACGCTATAAGCGACTACCAAAACTACTTACAGCATTTACACAAGCAAGAATCGAGCAACTCTAAACAAACCCTGACGTCGATGACATCTGCGTCTATTCTGCGAGGACCCGTCAGCATGAAACAAAATGGGGTTTTCGCGAGGTCAAAGTCAGTGGTATCTGGAAAATCACAAGTAGCCAAATCGGTGGTGCATGGCGACTCGCTTTCCTCAGTGAAGGATAACTCATGGGATCCCTCAAGTCTCAACATCAGCCAAAACGGCATCATGAAAATAATTGCCGCCCCATTCTACAACGATCCCCCTACAGACTCTGACAGCGACGAGTGATGCTATAAAAATAATGTCTGAGGACGATAAGCTAGCTCCGCTTAAATTAAAACCGAATTGTGGATTGCCTGCATTGGGCGTTTGCAAATAGTAATGGCCCAAAATTGCTTGATTATTTGCATGGTCAGGCTGAAGCCGGCTCTCAATTACTTTGCCGTTTCCATGCGCGCTTCATCATAGATGCGTGAAATATATACAGATTGAGCAGAATGCGGCTCGAACAGAAAGGTGAACAGCCCATGCAGTCCCCCCTTAATTTCTGATCCCGGCGGGTATGCAATGTTTGCTCATCACAGATATTGGCTCAAGAAAAGACGTTCACAGGAGACAAAACCGATGCCAGACTGAAATCTCACATTTTGGTAAGGAATCATTGGTGGCAAGCGAAGCAAGCTTGTACCATTGTCTTGCCGAAATTACCGGAACCACCACCTTCGCACAGACAAGCGGCTTGCATGACAAGTTGTGAGTCAACTGCCCTCGGAACTCTCCGTCCTGTGCACAGCGCTCAGGATCGCAACCTGCTCGCAAACTCAATCGGGAGAGCATCACACTCGAGTCGTAGCTCGAAGCAAGGAACATTGGGTAAAATTACGAAGCTTATATGAACAATATGATCTGAGCAGATTGTTATATAACACACATTATGAATCGTCCATGCCTCAATTTTGAATGAAAGTAGGATTCACTCGTATACGTTTTTTTAGCTTGCTTGAGCAAGGGCAGACATGCTTGCTTCACACGCACAATTATGCGGATGTACGGGTCTTTTACTAAATATCAATGGCGTGCCACTGTTAGAAATCTCAGAACAGAGTGTCATATGCGTTCAGCAAACAGGCAGCTCCTTACATTGTTTATCCGCTTTTTTAACGTGGTTGGGCCAGAACTACTCAAACTTTATCCACGATGTATGAAACATTCAAAATCTACTCTATTCTTAGACTTGAAGTGTAAGAAACTTCTTCAGCACACGGCTTGAGGAAACTTTACACCGCGCTCACAGTCACGTGATCGTCCCAAATATCCAAAAAACAAACGGTCAATAATGGCGTAAATCGAGTCTCAAACTCCACATTATAACACAATCAGAATGCCGGAGACAAAAGATTTCACAATTCACGAGGCAGCTAGAGAGGGCAAGGAACTCACGGTGCAGCATCTCATTCTGGAAAACCCGAAGCTTGCTCTTTTGAAGGATGATGACTTGCGCACACCATTGCACTGGGCGTGTACCATGAATAGCGAAAGAATCATTGATATCCTACTTCCTTACGTGGAGACAGATCTAGACGAGCTTGTAGATGCCAGCGGCTGGACTCCTATACACATTATGGCTGCATTAGGTAACCTTGATATGCTCAAGAAGTTTATGGCTAGAAATCCGCAGCCTGATATCAATTTGCCTACTAATACTGGCGCCACCAGCCTTCATTTGGCCGTGAGCAAAAACCACTACATCCTAGTTTCGGAGCTTATCAGCACGTACAAGTGTTCTGTGAACAAAAAAGACCGCAAAGGGTACACTGCATTACACAGGGCTGCTGCAATTGGCAGCCAACCAATCATCAAAATGTTAGTAGAGGCCAAAGCGAATGTGAATGCGAAAGATCTGGATGGCTGGACACCCTTACACCATGCTCTAGCTGAGGGCCACGGCGATGTGGGAGTGTTATTGGTACAGTTAGGTGCCGACCCCAAAGCAGAAACCGGTGCTGGCGAAACCCCGACAGCTGTAGCAAATGAAAGTGTGCGAAAATATTTCGAAAACGGAATTTGAAAAACGAGGGCAAGTTGTGAGGTTTAATAGATTACACGCGGCTAGAAGGTTAGGCGGCTTTCATCACGGGAGGTAGTGTGTGGCCTCGTCCCATTGAGAAATCCATAGCTGTTACTCTTTGTAAACCAATCTCAAGAATACAAAGATACATCTTCTCCTGTCGCAGCCACTGCAATGAAGAACGGCACTAGCAGGCATCATGGCTGCAAAAACGCAACTCACGCGTGGAGAGATATAGAGTCCCCGGCGGCGGAAGCAATGAAGCTGAGCATACATTATGGGACTGCACAATGTCACCCCCGGAAATGGGTCACACCTGTTGTAGCAGAAAGCAAAATACACATTGTGCAGGATCGCATCCCCCAAGGATGCATCAGGCCGTTCTCTGCTTTCCCACGACGTCAGTTGTTGCTACGGTAAACTTTCCCGAGAAACCTAGTATATATAACGAAGCAGCGCAGTATTTGTGAACGCATTTACACCTTTTCGTTTTCCAGTTTTTAGTGCTTATTTTAAAACACATCTATTGTTTTTGTGCTCAATTGACTCCGTCGTCGTTAATCAAATAATCAGCTAGCCGCATACCCCTGGCCCGCTACCAATTCATCCCTTGTATTTCTCGCCCTTTGAGAAACTGCAGCCACACACAAGAAAAGTCCTAATCATATAATGTTGGCAATTGGTGACACCATTTTGAGAGCCATCAACTTTGTGTTTTTGGTCATTGCTCTCGGCTTGACCGGTTCGCTTGCCGCTACCACTGTGTACCAGCTGAATCCACAGGTGAACTTTGCCGTGTTTGCCGCCGCCTTCGCCATTTTGACCTCCACCTTTTATGGTGTGTTGGCATATTTTTTCGCCGCATTTGCCTGGCCTGTAGTGTTGGCTTTGTTTGACTTTTTGAACATCGTCTTTACGTTTGCTGCCGCCACCGCTATTGCCGCCAACATCAGAGTGCACTCCTGCACTAACGAGGATTACCTTCACAACAACACCATCGCCCAAGGCATGACCGGCAGATGTAGAAAGGCGCAGGCCTCCGTTGCTTTCATCTACCTTTCCTTCTTCGTGTTTTTGGCCTCTGGTCTCTTCTCGATGATCTCCGTTTTCAAAGGCGGCTTGTTCGGTGGCTCCCGCCACACCTCCAAGGTTTAAATAAGCGGCTATCGCTGCAATTCTATACCAATTGATGCGTGGAGTTCACGCACATGAAATCTATTACTAATGGGCTTTGAAGGCCGTCAATACCGCAAAGTAGGCTCCGCCTATGTATACTGTATAAAATAATATGTTGCAGAAAAGTAATAATTCCTATAAACAAGGATGCAAATGTTTGCGCTAGCGCTGGTTCTGACGCTTCTTCTTCTCCCGCTCGTATTGATTCTTTTCGGCACCCTCGACCGTTGAAATAGAGTTGACAATGTTGGCCATCTTGCGGTGGTATTCTGAATACATCTCTTTTTTCTCTTCGATCTGCTGCCTGGCGCCGAATTTCGTCTGCTTACGAATGTCCTTCAATGCCAGTTTCTTCTCCTTCTTTATCTGAGCCTTCACCTTATTCAACTCCTGTCTTTCCCTATTGATGTCGTAAGATTTCTTGTCTGGGTTGAAGTTCTCCTCGAACTTAGGCGCATATGTTTGGATCGCCAATTTCCTGTGTTCTTGCAATGTCAATGGTTTGCGGCTCGAGACTTGGTTGTGCAGAAGTTTGCTGTAACGAGTCATCATCTCGTTCAAGGCCGGCAATTGTGCACTATAGAATCTAGCGGTGGCTTTTAACACCTGTTGAAACGAGTGTAGCATTTCGATGCAGGCCAGTTTTTCTTTCCATAAGCCCACAGCCTTATCCATCACAGATAGCGCCCTGCCAATCAACTGGAACTTAAACAAATCTTGGTCTTGTGCCGGCTCGAAAAGCGCCTGTACTTTTAGTGGCCCCTGTACTAGCGTTTGTGGCTTATAGGTCTTGCTTAAGTGAAGCGAAGCATGGCGTGGCATTCCCGAGAGCGTGCCTCCCACGGGCGTTACCGGCAAAAGGCTGCAAATACAGCGTTCCACAAATTTGACCACTTCAGGATCATATCTTTTCGCAAAAGATTGATAACTTAAAAGAATCTCACACACCATCAAGCCCTGGCCCAAATTTTGCGTGGTCAACTCCCGAGAACCAACGCAAACACTCAAGAACTGGTTCAAGAGAATAAGTGCGGGGGTCACCACCAAGTGGAAGTGGTCGGATGTTGAGAATAGATAGCCCAAGACTACGAAAAACACAAGGTCTTTCTTTTCGAGCGAGTTGTGAATTACCCTGGTTTCGACTTCGGCTATTGTTCTGCGTATTACCTCCACCAACGCCTCGTTGTAGCGTTCCGCCAACGTCCGCAAGAGCTGCGTGAGCTGATTTACCAACGATGAGTCCGTGTTGGATTCATTGCTCACGGCCAAGATATGCTCAAGAATAATACCCACGAAAAAGTCGGTTTTCTGCTTGTTTCCCTGCAAAAGGCGCGGGTCGTAGATCTCCAACACCTTTTTGATATGTGCGATTGTTTGTTTTGGTGTCATGCCTTTTGTTTGCGTGGCAAACTCTTCGTAAGAACCAGGCATCGATACGGCAGGTGGTTTTCTGGCGTTGCGTGGCTTCTCGTCCTCAGATGCGCTGCCCGTTTCCAGCTCGGAGTCGTTTTCTTCTTCTTCACTGGCCTCGTCGGCATTTTCGTCATCGCTGCCGGCCCAGAATTCGTCTCCTAAATCATCTGCATCTTCACCTTGTTCCTGCAAGCCAGTCATTCTCTTCAACCGGTCCTCCTCCAACTTCTTCATTTTCTCCTTGTGCTCGGCGGCAAGCTCCTCCTCGGTCTTTGTCCGGTCCGCAGGCACGGCTCGACGGTCGTAGGTCAACTCGCGGACTTTGGCGTCGTATTCGATATCCTGCTTCGATTTCTGCACATTGGCATTATTCCCCTTTTGCGACCGGAGATCACCCAAAACGTCGGCAAAGTCGTCATCTAAATCCATGATTTCCTCTTGTGCCTTCTCAAACGCTGCCTGTCTTTGTCTTTTGTAAAATTTGGACTTAGCAATGACTTCCGCCATGACTTCCTTCTTCAGTTTTTTGCGTGCGGGCTGCTCCGCAAGACTATCCTCATCAACAAAGCGTTTTTCCGTCGACAGGCCCAAGTTTTCATCGGCAGAGTCTGTGTCTGCAAAAGTGAGCTTTTTGCCCAGATGCGTGAGTGCAAACCCTCCATTGTCGTCGTCGTTATCGTACTCATCGTCGCTGCCCAACGAAAACACGTTTTTCTTCGAGCTGCTTTGACGTTCACGCGTGAATCTCTGCAACATTTTCTCCTCCTGGGTCAAGTTACGATTGCTTTCACCAAATCTACGATCAACGACCCCACCAACGCGATTTTTACCCTTCTTCTCCGCCTCGTAGTCCAATCTCATGGCCTTTTCCACCGAAGAGTGCGTTTTCGCCGCATCATTATGCTGTTTCAGCCCCGCTTTCACAAATTTGCCCCCAGCAATCACAGTGAAGTCGTGTTTCAGTCGGTTGATGCGTTTGTCAAACTGGTTGAACTCATCTCGGATCTTGGCCACCTCTTTTCTCTTCTCTTCCTGGTCTTTTCTGGTGTCCAGAGGAGCGGTTTTTTTGTTTTTCCGCTTAATGTTGGTCTGTCCCACGAGCCCCTTCGCTTTAAGCGCCTCCTTGAGCTGTTTGAGCTGCGAACCGGCCATTTCTCACGCGTAAAATTGATTACAAAGAGAGATTCGGTGAATATGAACAATCTCATCTCACGTGGGGCGATGCGCATCTGCCTTCTGGAAAAAAATATCTGTGCGCACTGAGCCCAGTACTGATAATAATATGATCACTCACCGGGATAGTAAAGTCACTTCTATCCAATTTCTTATTATTTTTTTTTTCTAAATTCTATTTTTCTTTTTTCATTGCAGGGTAGATTAAGGGAAAAAAGTGCAAATGGTGGCATTTCATAATCACGCGTGAGAGTTCTATGCCTGAAGTTTACCGCATTTCAATGTTTTAGGTTTCTTCGAGATACCTTTTGAGCCACTAAGATCTGCCACCATTCCATGTAATTATTAAAAGGAAAACTTCTGTGAATATGCTGGTTCAAAACATTTTCGAAAACACCGCCGCAGATGTGACATTCTTCATACTCTAAACGCTCTTCGTGAGGATATAGAATTCTACTAATACCATCTTTGCTCTGAAAGTATGATTTTGCTTAACACATGAATTCACCGTCTTGATATTATGCGCATGGTGGGATTAAGGCGACGTTACCAAAATGCCATGGCATGTCCAACTAGAATAGTATTCAAGTTGCAATATTACCTGCACCAAATGAGGTTACCCGGTCGATCGAGACTATGGTGCTATGTGAGAATACCATTGATCAGATCAAGCGTCATACTGGATCAAATGAGATTGATCCCAGTTAAAAGCCAAGTTTGTACACCTGAATAATCACAGTAGGGTGGTGTTAGTGTGAAATATAACAAGCTAGACGATACCGAAAAAGGGCAAGTCAAGTTCCTTCATGTGATCTCGCTGGGGATCCAAACAGCTTTTAGCGCAAGATATTTTTGAGCGGAATCTTCATTGCGGCAAAAAACATCTATCGATAAACTTTCTTTATTAATCACGCGACCTGGGGAACAAGCCAATCACGTGTCGTTTCAAGTATTCCCTGTGCCTGATACTTTGCTTACCGCCCAGACTCCTGTTTGGAAAATTGATTGATCATGCCTAAAACGCCTTTACGACCTTTTGCTGCTGGCCTCATACTGGCCTCGAGCGACTCTGCGAAATTATACGAGTTTTCATGCACGCTTTCGTTACCACGAGAGCCAGCATTTTGCCAGTTTCGTTTCCCTCGAGCCATCCGCGCAGACGGGCCTTCGGAGTTTCCCGCTACTGGTTTATGAGAACTCGTATGCTGTATGACTGTGGTCTTCTTGTTCCCGTAGCTCTCCAAAAAGTACATGTAGGATTTTATCATTTTGTCGTCCTGGTAGTAATCATGGAGCTCAGCATCGCTGCTCTCGTCTGAACTATCTGAGTCCAAATGTTTTGACTTCTTTGAATCCAGTTCTGGCCTGGCTTTCGTCTTTTTGCCGCCTCGCCTTTTATTGAGCTCATACATCATGTTTTTGTCCTTTTCTTCAAAGTTGAACATGGCAAAATAGCACACATACCCCAAACCATCCACATGAATAGTGTACTCCCGAAAGAAGTCAATGATAGCACTCGAGTTATTTGAAATCTTGAACCATAGAACAAAGGGTGTAAGAATCAAACTCAAGATCTCGTTTATGATAATCACAATCTTCAAGCTAAATAGCTCGCAAAATTTGTTTTTGACTTCCACGGTATGGAGCTTGCCATTCCACGAACTGGGCAAATAATGTGTGAACTGCGAGACATATCTTAGGCTAGCCTCCGGGTCATAGAAAAAAGACACACCCTGCGTATTGAGATTTTCTGCCGAATTTGTAACTGTGGACGTGTTGGCCGAGTTTGACGTGACCGCCCATATCGTGCCAAACACACTGATATAAAAAAGAGTGCTTCTGTTTGGCGTTAGCTCGAATGACCAAAAGTTGTGCTCTTCATCATCGAACAAGAGACCGAATATAACCAAAACTGCTAGAAAAGCACTCGAGATGAAATTTACTAGGTGCAGGAAATTCACAACGAAGACGCCTCCGGGGAATTGGTTGATATATGTATTTGCCGGGCCAATCGACAAATGTAATCTTTTGATGAAGAAATGAGACAATTCGTTGAATTCTCGGAGCTTCCACTCAGCCCAAGGAGTGTACTGGCGCAAACCCAAGATCGAGGAAGGGTTTGATTTGTACTCGTTAAAGTAGCGGAAAAAGTATAGCAAGACAAAGTAGATCACAATAAACGGACAGAGAGCCAAATTTATGATTGCAGCCATTTTGAAACGGGACGCCAATTCTTGCGCCAAAGCATTTCGAGATGCCTCTTTCAAAATGTTCTGGTTTATCTGGCCATTTTCGTTGAAGACAAAATTGTTGATGCAAAGCTTAATGTTCCACTCCAACGTGCGCGTCAAGACCGATTTCGTCGAGAATAATGGCCGTAAAAACGGCGGGCATGGAAGCGAGAGGTCAAGCACGTCCTTGTTTATCAATGCAATCATATAGTTTTCCTTGCGCATTATCCTGTTGGCGATATCATGTGCATTTAAGCGCACTTTGGAGTTCAAATCGTTGAGAAAGTGAGGCGGTATGTTGGGGTTCGTGGAAGTCAACGAATTCTGGTCCTTGAGCAGCATCAAACGCTCGACGATCGTAGACCAGGAAATCGTCATGAGTTCTAAGTCGTCCGAGATTTGAAGGAGATGCTTGTAAAAGTTCGAAAGCTGAGAAAGCTTATACTTGTAGTCGAAATAGAGTTGTAAAAGGCGAAGCATCGTGTATGCGGAAAACCCTAAAAGCAAAAGCTTGATCAGCCACGGCACTCTGGCCAGCAAGAAGTGCGGGATGATCAAATCGGAGAGAGTCAAGTTGACGTCTGAGTTTGACGACCAACCATTGAAGAAATAGTCATAGTCAATGCCCCAGCGTAGAAAAGTGGTAAACGATAAAACGAACACAAGGATCGAAATGTCGACTATGCGCGCTAGAACTATGCTAGTGAACCCTTTCCCACGATAGTAGTAGTAAACGTCAATGAGGAATTCGTCCATGTTCACGATATTGGCCCAAAGATACAATGCCCTTTCCTTGGGCGGGATCGTCATTCTTCCCGGGCCTGATCGGCTGTAATGGGAATTTGGCAACGGTGAAGCGTGAGTTCCCCCTTTCTTGAATTGAAGCGAGGTTTGCGGCGGAAGGCCAGCTTCCGTCAGTGCACTCTTTCTGGGGTTGGGAAGATCAAAAATTAAGCTGCGATTCGGCATATCTTGACCCAATCTGCCCCCAATTTTGCCATCCTGAGCACCTAGACCAGCTTTCATTGGCACATGCCCGTTTTTGTGAAAGAAAGATGATGCATTTGGCCCCTGGCGACTAATTTCAGCGCCCCAACTGATTTGAGGCGAGTTTGCGTGCAAAGTTTGCTGTGGATCCCCAGGTTGCCGAAGAAGTGGCGAAGGTGGCAGCAGCGACGCCACAGACGACAAATCCAGATCAGATTCGGAGTCTAGAAGATTTTTGTCTGGCAATTGCTGGGAATCCGCCCTTCTATCTTGGCTTCCGCTTGCAGCGCCCAATGGAGCCCCGCTTTCCGTGAAATTTTCACCAGAGGTGGCAAAGGCACGTTGCTCCAGCATCTCACCCAGCCTGATATCGTAAAGTTCCGACTCAGGGTCATAGTACCGGTAGTTCTCCGGTAGCTGGCTGTATACTGAGTGGAGCCCGAATACCCTGGAAAGAAAGGTATCGCTGTGTGCTGAATCACCCAGGCGCTCGATAGGATCATTGAATAAGGCCATTATGAATGGGCCGAAAGGTCGTTGTTTGTGCAGATTCGTGCCCCTAACGATTGCCTTGCCAGGATTCTTCTTAGTGGCCATAAACGGGCGATAAGCCCCAGTGCTGTGCGCGTCACGTGCGCCTACGATAAGAAGGAAAGTAGGTGATGCATTTCTCTACATAGCTTTCCAATTTACATCAGGTGGGCTTGTGAGATAAGAAGAGCAAAGGAGAAACTCAGAAACAGAGCACTTGAACTTTGACTCCTAGCATCACGACTTGCTGTTGGACTGAACGGCTTTCGGTGAGGTCTTCATCAGCCACACTTTGGTCACGTGCTCAATTAGTTCTATATACGCATATCACCTCTCCAATTGCTGCCTTTTGTCAAGTCCAGAGATCGTTTTATACCAGGCAAGATTTTTCCTTTTTCTTTTTCTTTCCTTTGTTTTATAAAAGAAACTATTACAGGAAACCCCGCTTAAACGGTCAAAAATCTATATATCTATAGACAAAAAATCTGCATACGTCTGGTTAGAACACTGAGTAGTGAAGCCCTCCGACTTTCCTAAGCCTTAGGACCGTGTTGTGAGAATCGGTTTTTTGTGGTGTTGCACGTAGGCGCGTAACCACACATAAAAAATTTGCCCGCGCTTTCTTACGATTATTTGTCACGGGCACAGCGCAACTAGTAATTACTTGACGCCCCAGAAAATGTCTTGGCTGTAGCCCTGTCAAAATTTGGTCTCACGAGCTTTATAGAGACGGGGAGGGGGAAGAGGGACACTCTGCGAGAGATGTTATCACAACCATGCCTTTAGCCTGAAGGATGCTAGTTTATCCGCCCATTTAATCCAAATAAAGAACAATGCGGCATTCTTTGTGGTCTAAGACTCTTGACGAGGTAAGATATATTTTGACCGCGTTTGTAGACGGCTTCATTGTGAACATGGCTGTGTGTCTCTTGACGAGACAGGACCCAGTCTGTCGTCGATGAAATCGAGTCCTACTTTTATGATGTATTCAGCCGTTTGGAAGTAGTCATGCAAACTCTCTGTGTCAGTCTGGTCATATTCAAAAAAGCAATACTGACTTTTATCTTGAATCTGAGATCGATGCGGAAGATGTGCATGAAGTCGTTGCCTACCTCGAAGGGAATCGAACACGCCAGTGTCTCAACTTCATGATGTATCACAAAGACCGAAGAGAATTTGCTCCGATCGTATGTCGAATCGCGAGAGACTATTTAGCCATTCCGGCTATGTGAGCGCCTTCCGAGGTTCTTTTTTCTCGGGTAACCGATATCGTAACAAAGAAGAGAAATCGGTTACATCCAAGCACGATCAAAATGTTGGCAATCTTAAAGTCCAAGGGTGTCGTGACGGACGGGTCGGATATCTCGGACTTGACCAATGTTTTCGAAAAAGTCAGTCTTGGGGAGGAGATTACTGGTCGGGAGATCAATGATGCATCTGATGACCATGTAGCCACCGAGGACGACGAGATGATTTTGTAAAAATAGTTTCTTTTTTATTGTTTGGAGCATACATATGCGAGGTTTTTTGGTCTATAGATATATAGTTTTTCCCTTCTATTACGATTTGCTCTTTTTTTCTAGAAACTGGGAAAAATACACATTCCCAAGCCGTGTTGCATTTTCCTTGTTTTTCGTGCGTTCGTAACAACGAACAACACTTAAGCACATCCTTACAATTACGTGAGTAATTAGTCCATTTCCGAAATATGTGCGTAATTACTAAGCCTCCGCGCGTAATTACGTGCGATTTTAGTGCCATTGCTCGTTGTTACGAATCATTTCACTTCACTGTGTCAGGGTGTTACGTACCGTTTCAGACTTTTAGGAAAACTAACTTCAACCGCTATGCATATGCGTGCTGAAAGAAAATGCATGTGTATTTCCGCTTTAGGAGTTGAATAAAACATGGAGCGCGAGCACGTGCCGTGAACCTCGGAACTTCGCCTGTTCTTACAGGGGCTTCATTTGTCAGCCCTGTGTATCCGCTGCATAATTTGACGATTCTCGTTTTTTAAAAAGGGGAATATGTCACAAAAACAGCAGTAAAGACTGAACGCAGGCGTTTTCAGTCAAAAAAAACACTGTAACAGGTTTGTCTTCGCGATGGGCCCCCAGAGTTTCAGTTCCTTACGGGTCTGTGACAATCTTGAGAAACCCCTAGGGTCAAACCCCATATATAAGAGCAAATCCATTAGCTATTATGTTCTGTTCGAGGACAACTCAATCAAATGCAGAGTCCACGCGACAGAATCTGCAGTATCCTTTCATGTTTTGTGGAAAGTGCGAATATGTTTTAAGTTAGTACGAAACAAAGTAGATGCCGTATGCACACACCTACCTAGTGAAGACTCTGTATGGGCGTGCGTCTAACCCTTTTGGACTGTGGGTAACACATCTTGTGAGATGTGTTTCGGGGTTACTACCAGCCCGACATATTTTAGACATGTCAGAGCTGGGCAGTTACCCGGAGTGAGGCGACACTTGGCGCTTAGTAAATATTTGTGAAGTTCCCCTCCTGTAATTTATAAAAGATGACTTAATTCTCTGTCGCATATTGAGAAGAAATTTGGCAGCTATCCTTCTCTCTTATGACTGACTCTACTTCACAGATTACTATGAGTAATCTCTTTTCTAATTCAACTCAACTTCATGAAGAAGCAGTTACCAGCTTCGCTCATTCAGTGCGTAAGTATGAGCTCAAAGACCAGATGTGTCCCTTGTTGGGGGTGCACTTAACGTACCTCCCTAAGATTACCTATTTGGGCCTGTTTGGGGGTGCACTTAACGTACCTCCCTAAGATTACCTACTTCGGCCTCTGTATTACCTATTTGGGCATATTTGAACCTTTTTGAGCCAACCGCTAAGACACCCGTACCTCTCTAAAAAAACATATAAGGTTTAGATGTCAAGACACCTTCCTAAGATGCTGAGACATCTCCCTAAGAAGCTAATATATCTCCCTAAGAATCTAAGGTACCCCCTAACAATATACTGGAGTTTGAAGCGTGTGCGTCAAAGCCTGCGGTGAAAATTTAGAGGTCTTTAAGTCTCGCGCTTGGTGGGACACATAGACTATATGCATGAACTTTCCGCTTCTGCGACCTCATCACAACATTACAGGTTTAGTTCATTCTTTTCAAATTCCGAAGAGGCCTGTAGCCTTTGTGCAAACCATTTCTCCATTTGCCAAAATCTAAATCTATGTACAACGGTTGAATTAAGTGTTTTTCAGAATCAAGTATGGTACGCAACAAGGGTCTAGATCGCTCGCATAACACCCCTCATTTGTAGACTACAAATTGTAGTTGTGCGCCAGCCCCAGGGCACGAACCAACCTCAAGTATGTGATACTGTTGCTTTCATTTCTTACTTAATAATTTGATTCAAAAAGGGGCAAAAGAACTCGAGGATGTGTTATGGAAGGTCTGAATCGTGTCTCTGATTATTCATCTTAGAGTGAGTATCCACGGATTTGACATCCGCCGCCCTCAATTGGCCCTACGAACTTGCTTTTACTTCACATAAAACTATGAAAATGACTGACATATGCTCAGGTGTGAGCTAGCTACATTTGTTGCGAAAAAATCAAAGAAAATGGCGATGGACACCATTATTGACATACCATTCAACTTGTAGTCATTCACTGAGTGGAATGCTTCTATTGGAGCGACGGCAGTGCGATAAAAATGGCAAACGAGGCCTCATCTAGACACCTAGGTCTATATAAAGTTTCCAAACCCACCGAATCCCACAACTTACAGATTGAGGCTCAAAATGTCCGAATGTGTGTGAAGAATTGAATATACACAATATGTGAGGTCGACACCACAGGATTACGGAACTTGTTTTGATTGCGACATGGCACTACAAAACAAGCCTTGCAAAAATGTCGCGCAGAAAAATATCCATATGCAGGTCCGATGCGGTCTCAAGCGAGCGGCATTTTGGTCAACACGGCGCGCTGAGCGACAATAATGTACAAATCAGGGGGTATGCACTATGCTACACAAGCACCTAGTTAGGGTCGCGTATATTCGTCAGAACAATCGGACAAAATTTGAGGAAACGGCTGGAAAACGGCTGAAAAGACGAGCTAGGATTCAAATCCTTTGTTAAAGTACAAGCAGTGAATGATTAGCTGTAAGGGCCTTGTTTGATTGCGTCGGGCACATTGGATCCACAAAATTATCGCGCTAGGAACACGATGCGATGGAGCTGCATCTAGGAAGGAGGCTGCCTATAATTAGAAAAATAAACTCGACGTAAACCCAAGGAAGTTTTGACATTGAACGCCCAAAAAGCAATATATGATTTTCATGAACTTTTAGCTCACGCTGTAATTAGTGCAGTCGCCGCAAAAATTAAGCTATTGTTCGAATCAACATGAGCAGCAATGCAGACTCCAAATGGGTCAAGAAGGGAAAAAGCAATGGTTATTGTTTCGTCGGTGTGTATGCAGGCCACCTTGGTCTCAGGCATTCAAACGTCAACACGGATATTTTCTTCCGTCGCGTTTCCGGCACGCAAACTCTATTTTCTCGATCCCAGTGCGGTTCGCCCAATTCATAGATCTGGCTTCAACTTCAGTTACTCATCATTGTCAAGCATTTCCCACGGTCGTTACACATCGCTAGTGCAAGTTCAGTTCGACATTTGCATCTCAAAACACACCCATTTGCTCGTTTTTGCATCCACTTCGGCCCTCCCTAACGTGATTTGCATCTTATTCAAGAATATCCACTACACCCCGGGCCCATAACAACATATACTACACACACCCTCATCTAGATTATTTTGGGTTAAGCTGGTTACCAATCTTCTGGCTCTCACCATTCTTTCAAAAGCTCCTGGGAAAGCTCAAAGTTTTAGAGAATGCAGCGGGACTTAACGTTCAACACGACCGCGAACTCCGTTGCCGAAGAGCATCTGCAAAACCCGTTTGAATCGGAAAACGAGTCCAGTAGACTGTCGCTCGCCTCGCATGACAATATGTATCCTCTGGCGTCTGAAAACGCCCCATTTGGCCCAGTTTACGCGCCGTATGCTGGCTATTACTCTCAACACGGCACTCACCTGGATCTTTTGCACGGATCAGCGCTGAGTGAGGACCCTGGTTCTCCAGGGCGGGCTACAAATGTTGATGCAATGCAGGTTCCCTCGAAACTTGACCGGTACCCGCTGATGGGCACGTCACGCATCGTGTCGTCGGCATCTTCGGGATCCCAGCTCTACAATATGCGCCATCATGACGGTTCCGCCAGCGCGGACGACTCGTCCAATGAATCGCTCGACGGATTTGTGCCAAATGTGGATTTCTCACCCTTTGGCGGCTACCCGGCCTCGTCCTTCCCTCTTCACATTGATGAAAAAGAGCCCGATGACTACTTGCACAATCCAGACCCAGTCGCCGACGCCGAGTACGACAAGAACCGGTTTATGCACGACATAAAAAACATGGACCGGCGCTCACTCGTTGGCTTTTTCGGGTTCGTCGCCTTATTCATCTTTGCAGCCATGGTTTTCGTGGTTTTGCCGGCGTTGACATATACAGGCGTAACATCGCATTACAAGACACAGTCGTACGAGGTCTTGACACAGTATCAGTATCCGCTCGCGGCCGCGATCCGCACTAGCTTGATTGACCCAGACACACCAGCAGATGCACGCACAAAGAAAAGCATTTCGGGCGACGAGTGGGTTTTGACCTTTTCGGACGAGTTCAACGCCGAGGGAAGGACATTTTATGATGGAGATGATCAGTTTTTCCAAGCCGCAGACCTCCATTATGATGCCACAAAAGACTTGGAATGGTATGACCCGGATGCGGCAACCACAGCGAACGGCACTTTGATTTTGCGTATGGATGCCATCGAAAATCACAACCTATACTACCGTTCAGGCATGGTGCAATCATGGAATAAGCTCTGTTTCACGCAGGGAATGATTGTTGTGTCAGCAATGTTGCCCAACTACGGAAACGTGACTGGTTTGTGGCCTGGTTTGTGGACTATGGGCAATTTGGGTAGACCAGGATACATGGCGTCGACACAGGGCGTGTGGCCATACTCGTATGACAGCTGTGATGCAGGTATAACCGCCAATCAGTCATCTCCAGACGGAATCTCGTATCTTCCGGGGCAAAAATTGAACATGTGCACATGCCCGGGTGAAGACCATCCAAACAGAGGCACTGCTCGTGGTGCACCTGAAATTGATATCATTGAAGGAGCGGTCGACACCAATGTCAAAGTGGGTGTTGCGTCGCAGTCCCTTCAGCTTGCGCCAATGGATATTTGGTACATGCCGGACTACAACTTTGTGGAAATATACAACAGCGAGGTAACAACAATGAACACGTATGCGGGAGGCCCGTTTCAAGAGGCACTTTCGGCAACATCCACGTTGAACGTCACGTGGTACCAGTTCGGCGATCACGAGCACAACTTCCAAACATTTGGGTTTGAGTATCTCAACGATGATAATAAAGGCTATTTGACATGGTATGTGGGAGACGATCCAACATTCACTGTGCACGCATACGCTTTGGGCCCCAATGGTAACATAGGCTTCCGCCGCATTTCCAAAGAGCCCATGTCGATTATAATGAATTTGGGTGTTTCGAAAAATTGGGCCTATATCGATTGGCCCTCGATCCATTTCCCGAGCATGTTGCACATTGATTATGTCAGAGTGTACCAGCCTGAGGATGAGATCAACATGACATGTGACCCTGAAGATTACCCAACAACGAATTATATTGAGAGCCATAAACCGGCATATTACAATGTCAATCTCACTTCGTGGGAAGATGCCGGGTACACATTCCCGAAGAATAAGGTGGTGCATGGGTGTAAGTTATAGGTATAAGAGAATATGGAAGTCGTGCCAATTGCATTTCTCGGAAACTTTTAAAAAAAAAAAACAAGGCAAGAATCACAGATTGGGAATTCTTGTTTCTTTATCACGCCTTTTGCCAAGCCGGCAAAGAATCGACGGACTTGCTTGCTCGTGGGCCATTCTCGCAGTTGCGAGGTACGTGCAGTGCCGTGTCAATTTGAGAACGTGGGGGATCTGTGTTGTGTGTTGACGAAGTGCATACAATTGCGACGGGCTAGTGCCAACCTCCTTCGCGCAAGAAAAGAGAGGTAGCCCAAATGAGTCTTGGCTTTCAAAGGCACACTATCTTTTGTCTAGCATTGGGATTTCCGTGGATTTAAACGTATTTCCGGATGGAATGCACTGTGATCACACGAAAAGTGTTTCGTTTACAGATGCACTGCATAAAGGCACGAAGGTGCACATACCCTCGCAGAAGCTCCTGCACAAATAGTGCCCACATGCGCGAAGCTATACCGCCAAGACTTCATAATGGGGAGTTGCTGCCTAGGGCGCTCACAATAACATCCCACATCTAGAATCACCAATGTCGGTTTTATCATTTTGTCCGTTACCCTCAGCCATACCATTTCCCGATCTCCGCGCTTGTTTTCTTTGAATTCACACTTCGGCTTCCTTACCACTGAGACTTTTTTTAAAAAGGGAACTCGACCTGCTTTACTCCGCGATTCTAAAGCTTCCTCGTACGGCTAACACCGGCAACAACAACCAAGCTTCGCTGTGGCATCTATTCGCTAGTGTGACACATTCCGACCTCCCTTTGAAGATCAGGCCCATAACAACTACACTGGATTGTTTGGTCTTTCCCCCTGGCGCTTAAATATTTGTTTACGGTAAAAACAATTTCACAGTCTATTTTAGATTCGCTTCCCGTTCAATTTCCCACTGATTTGTAAGCCCCAAAATCTGCGTATGCAGCATTTGCCAAACATTTTACAGAACAGCTTGACTCCTGACCACCAACTCCTTTTCCATCTTTTTTTTTTTTTGCAGCACTTTGCTTGGAGGGTAACACAAAAAGGATCAGAAGATATCACATGTCCAGGCGCAACTTGACACAGAATGACCCTGTGGTCAGCCACACAGATGTAAACCCGTTTGACGAACCTCTGTCTGACGAATACAGCATACGTGAGGACAGTCTGGCCAACTTAGAAATGACTGATCTGTATCGCAACAGCAATCGCTCACTGTTCCGCGGCACTCACGATAATTTTGTGCCGTTCCGAAACAGCGTTGGTTTTGCCCAGCGGCATTTCCTGGGCAGTTCGCTGCCGTCGCTGAACGTTCTCGTGCCGCCAGCCCTGTTCGATCGCTACCCACAAATGGTCTCGCGTGATCAGTCTCAAACGTCGCTTGCCCTGCATTTTGATCAGAATGATTACCGTCGTTCACAGACAGAGTCTCTTGGTCTGAGTCAGAATCTCATCGACCCGTTTGCGCAAAAAGTTGAACTCTCACCCTTCGGCGGGTACCCAGCGCTGCAATTCCCACTTCACATTGATGAGAAAGAGGATGACGATCATTTACACAACCCAGATCCCATCGCGGATGCAGACTACGACAAGAACCGCTTCTTCTACGACATGAAACACATGGACAGTCGGTCGTTCTTTGGCTTTCTTGGATTTGTCATTTTTTTTCTCGCGGCGATGGCCGTATTTGTCATGCTTCCCATTTTGACATACTCGGATGTGGCCACGCATTATAAGCCACAAACCTACGAGATCTTAACGCAGTACGGATATCCGATTTCCGCGGCTATCAGAACAAGTCTCATTGACCCAGACACGCCCAGTGAGAATTATTCCAAAACAACAAGGAAAGGTGAGGAGTGGGTGTTGACATTTTCGGATGAATTCAACGCCGAGGGCAGGTCCTTTTATCAGGGCGATGATCAGTTTTTTCAAGCGGGCGACCTCCATTATGATGCAACAAAAGACTTGGAATGGTATGACCCTGACGCCGTTACCACAGCAAATGGAACTTTAGTCATTCGCTTGGATGCGATGAAAAATCACGACTTGCTCTACCGGTCAGGAATGATACAGTCTTGGAACAAGCTTTGCTTCACAGAGGGTATGATAGTTGTGTCAGCAAATCTTCCGGGATACGGCAATATATCAGGTTTGTGGCCGGGGTTATGGACCATGGGCAACTTGGGCAGGCCGGGGTATTTGGGTACAACAGAGGGCGTGTGGCCTTACACTTACGACAGTTGTGATTCAGGTATAACCGCCAATCAGTCATCTCCAGACGGAATCTCGTATCTTCCGGGGCAGAAATTGAACATGTGCACATGCCCGGGTGAAGACCATCCGAACAGAGGCACTGGTCGTGGTGCACCTGAAATTGATATTGTTGAAGGTGCCACTGACACCACTCTCAAAACGGGTGTGGTGTCGCAATCATACCAAGTCGCGCCCATGGATATCTGGTATATGCCCGATTACAACTTTGTCGAGATTTACAATAGTGAGGTGACGACAATGAACACGTACGCGGGTGGGCCATTCCAACAAGCTGTGTCGGCTGTTTCAACGCTCAATACAGCATGGTATGCTGAGGGGCCTGATAGCGGAAATTTTCAAGAGTACGGCTTTGAATACTTGAACGACAATGACGACGGATACATTACGTGGTACGTTGGTCAAGATCCTGTAGTAACCGTGAATGCATATGCCTTGGGCCCGAACGGAAATATCGGCTTCCGAAGAATCTCAAAGGAGCCTATGTCGATCATTATGAATTTGGGCATCTCCAACAGTTGGGCTTATATAGATTGGCCGGCTCTAAGATTCCCCCTCACAATGCGGGTGGATTATGTGCGGATTTACCAACCGAAGGACAGCATCAAGATGACATGCAATCCGGATGACTACCCTACTCTGGCATACATTGAGGACCACGCGAATGTGTACAATAATGTGAACCTTACGTCATGGGAAAGCGCCGGCTACAAATTCCCCAAGAACAGTCACCTAAATCAGTGCTAAGGTTTGCTTGACAGCTATGCGGCCAGTGTTAAATATACTTACATATTTAGATAAACGATTATATCTCTAATTGTGTTTGGAAAAGACGACGGAGGTGTTGACGCCACCAAAGCCAAATGAGTTGCACAACGCGTGCGATATGACCTTTTGGCGACTCGTGTTGGGCACATAATCAAAATGTTGGAATTTATCCATGTCGTCTCCTTTGTGGCCGCCGGCAGAATTCAAATTCAAAGTGGCCGGGATTTCCCCCGTTTTCAATGCCATCAATGTGAAGGCAGCTTCAACGGTACCTGCTGCACCCAAAAGATGTCCGATGGAGGATTTGGTAGAGGATATAGATAAGTCACTGTGGCCAGCGAAAAGCCTCTGAATGGCATTGTTTTCGGTGCGGTCGCCGATCACGGTCGATGTGGCATGTGCATTGATGTAGCCGATATCCAGAGGGTCGATTTTGGAGCGTTTCACCGCCATTTCCATGGCTCTATAAGCGCCGTCTCCCGACTCTTCGGGAGCCGTGATGTGGTGTGCATCGCCACATAAACCATAACCGGAAATCTCGCCATAAATATCAGCACCGCGTGAAAGGGCGTGCTCGAGCTTCTCCAAGATCAAGATCCCGCATCCCTCACCTAAAACAAATCCGTTTCTGTCTTTATCAAACGGCCTCGATGCCGATTCCGGGGTATCCTCGAAATCCGTCACCACAGAACGGGCACGAGCAAAACCACCCAATACCAATGGGTGTAGGGACGCTTCTGTTCCACCACAAACCATGATGTCCGCGTAATCATTCTTTATGAAGTTGAATGCATCTCCTACGGAATTGAGGCCGGTAGCACACGCGGTGGAAACGGAATGAAGCGGACCTTGCAAGCCATACTTGATCAGGATATTGCCGGCAGCCATATTATTGAGCAGTTTCGGAAGAAATAGCGGTTGTACTCGTTTATACCCCGAGGAACCAAAGGCTAAGCAATTGTCGTATATGTCGGGAAAAGATCCGATTGTGGACCCAACAGTAACACCAACTCTCGTTTTATTGATACCCGAGTCTTCTTCGAAACTGATTTTGGCATCCGTGAGCGCCTCCTGGGTCGCTGACAACGCATATTGTGAAAACAATGCCAATCGCCTGGCCTCGCCCACTTCCAAATGATCGAGCACGTCCCATTTGCCTTCTTTGATGCTTCCTTGCGGGACCTGACCCACGACTTTCAGGGGCACTTTGCTCCAGCCTGCGGTCTCATAATCAGTAAAAGATTTTGTTGATACTAGCCCCAGATTGCCTGCTATGAGCTTTTTCCAAGTGTGCTTTAAGCCTACTCCAAGTGGCGTGATAAGACCAATGCCGGTGACAACGACACGTGTCATTTTGAGTGGATTTCAGTGAGAATGGATGTGCCAAAGTGGTGAGAAGCAGCGAGCCCAATTTATTTTGGGGGTTTCCAGGTTGTGGAAATGGCTATGATATTAATTAAAATAATTCGACTGAAGATGCATCTTCGCATTAGGCCTTGGACTATCGCGCGTAGTGACTGGATGAACACGTGCAAAGCTTTCAAGCTTGACAAAGTGTGAATTTAATGTTTAAGGGGATTTTTCAGTGCTTTAGAATGTGCTTATTTCTCTTTTCGTTTTCTTTTCCTTTTGCGAGAGTTGAAGCGGCAGGTGGGGGAAGTAGAGCCATTAGGGCGATGTCAACCTAATTAATTAAATTTCATACGCTGCCAAGCCAAGATATCAACACAAGGCATGGAAGCGAAGCTGCCAGGGTTATATATATTCATGTATATTCATATATATTCATGTATATTCATGTATACTTTTGTAGAGAGCTAGGTAAGCAATTATGGTTCACAATCCTCAATCAGATGTATCAAGCAAGAAAAAATAGTTCACGTCTGACACAAGCTAATGTGTCTTCATAGTCTATTATCTCCTGAAAACGCACTCTTCGAGCAGGCAATAAATCTGGCACTGCATTAGAGATGATCGAGGCTGGAATAGATTCGCTGATGTCAAGCGGATCCGGACTGGATAATTACAAAGTATTAAACAGGAACAAGTCATAATACTTTCAAGTACTCATGGGGCACAATGTACTCATGGGGACCTTAGAATATACTGAATCTTGCAGAGACAAATCGTGGATTAAGCTTTAAGAGGTATTAGCTTGACCATTTTGAAAGTCGACATTTATCGTGATAAGTCGTTTGCGTGGCGAACGCATCTAACATTACGTTTCCAGATTAGCCGATCTCATATGTGGGTTATTTTGTTATTAATCCCCCCAAAAAAGAACGATTCTTAGCCCATTCTTATAGAACTCTTAGATGGTATGTGTAAGAAATTAATTATTCTCAAAAGATTTGTTGTTCCGAGTTTATCATGAACCTATCACTTGTAATAATGATGCTGCAACCCTAAAAATCAAATTGCAGCCGCGTTATCAATCAGGTTTCTTCGGCATTCATTTGGTTTGTTTGAGCTATTCGAGTTTCCTTTGCAGAAATCTCTTAGAGTTATAGACCGGTCACGTATCGTTTCGAGAGCCTAAAAGATAAATTCTGATGAGATAATGGTCAACGGTAGATGATCCCACACTAGATTAACGGAATGATCAGATCAAATCATCCTCGGTGCTTTGACTCTTCCACCCTCAAGCTAGTGATGGATCTGGCCTATGGGCGCGGCCATTATTTGAAGAGAGAGAAGGAAAAGGAATTCCCGCAAACAGCAAGTAGGATGCTGGCGATAGTGATGTTTTAGAGTTTATTCGAGAAGAAGAAATTCTCCGGCCCATTGTACTCCTTTGGGGTTGAAAGCTTGGACTCGTTCTTATGAGAAGCCTAGAGCGCTTTCATGTGGGGATAAACCGGTGATGAAGAACAGCACAAAATCCCTCTGGTATGGCTAAAAAGCTCGGTTCTCCAACTAAACCGGAAACAAACATGCTAATTTTTACGAAACCAGAAAATAATCCACGTATGTCTAGCTTGGCAGAAACAAAATCTCTCTTGAGTTTGATTGTTTGGCTCGAGTGTTGAGATACGCACAGTGTCGCATCGAACGAGTACACTGCAGGAGTCTCCTTTCGTTTCCATGTCAAGTCGCTCAGTGGAGAGATGATCAGGAACTTACCCATCAAGTCACTGAAGGTTTCAGTAGGCATAGCTGAGGTGGTTGGTATTGGTGTAGAAGTGTCCATTATAATATTGGTATCTAATATAAGTGTCTGGTAAGGACTAAACTAAACTTATCTCAATGAGCGAGCATGTCGTGTCTTATATAGACTTATTCTGGAGAGACCCTTGTTGTCAATGCAACCAGGATCCCCACAGATCACGGCATACTCCATTGAGATCCATTGTGAACAGATACCCCACAACTGAGTTTCACTCAACTCTTATTGTGTGGTAAAGACCGGGTAATGGTTG
>JAKTUB010000388.1:0-22866 GCA_030556465.1 Metschnikowia picachoensis | reverse complement strand
GATGTTTACAGACTTACTACCGATATACATACAATTGTGCGGAGCTTAACGAAGCCCCTGATCAGCCAAACCCACCGCCTCATTAGGATAGCTAAATATATCAACTATGTTATTAACTATATTGTAGATCCGCAAAATACTTTTGGGTAACGTTAAAATTATTATTATAGTCATATCATATTCATATCATATTCATATTATAGTCATATTATAGTCATATTATAGTCATATTATAGTATATATCATGAGAATATGATCTATCACGCGCAAAAATCAATGACTAACAACACTGGCCAGCGATAATTGCTGCTCTCATGCCATTCAATCTCATCCAGAACCATTATGAACATCTATCTTCGGTAGATCAAGTTTTGAAGTTTTTGGCCTTTCCCATGATCTAGATCTTTTTTATTATTATTATCACTATTATTATTATCACTATTATTATTATCACTATTATTATTATCACTATTATTATTATCACTATTATTATTATCACTATTATTATTATCACTATTATTATTATCACTATTATTATCATACTTTATTTTGCTGGTATTGTTCCCGGAGCCCAGCATAAAGATCTACCAGATAACGCACGAGCCACTGGACCAGTAGGTGCTCGCGGAGGAGGCGCGATGCGCTAGATGGTTTTATTTCATCATGACCTAAGCTGGCCATTCATACTCTTTTTTCCCCTCTTTCTGTACAAAAATTGTCAATTTTTTCTCCCCTCGCTCTAACGTACAAATCATGCATGTGCTTCTTACGAACGACGACGGGCCGTTGGACGACCAGAGCTGTCCGTACATGAAGTATTTTGTCGACGAGATTTGTCGCTCCACCGACTGGAAAGTGCTGATAGTCGTTCCTAACCAGCAGCGGTCGTGGATCGGGAAGGCCCATTTCGCGGGTAAATCTTTATCCACCACGTACATCTACACAAAGGACAGCACTTCCGTGCCCAATGCTGAAATAAACGCGTACGATGGCCCATTTGATAGTCGTCAGCATGAACTCTTGAAGAATGGGTACCAGGAATGGAATTTAATCGATAGCACACCTGCGGCATGCGCCGATATTGGGTTGCATCATTTGCCCGATGCGGAGCCGGTGGATTTGGTGATCAGCGGGCCAAATTTCGGCAAAAATTCGGGCGATTTGTATATCTTGGCCAGCGGAACTGTAGGCGCCGCCATGGAGGCTGCCACTCACGGCACCAAGGCCATTGCTCTTCTGTACGAATTCCGCAGCCTCGTGCATGACTACAACGTGATCAAGGAGGCCAGCAAGATCTCTGTGCGGCTAGTGGAACACTTATATGAGCAACTCAAGGGCCAGGACCAAATTGACCTCTTTTCCGTGAACGTGCCTCTTGTTCCGTCTCTTAAACTCGGAGTTTCCAAGATTCACTACGCACCGATCCTTAGTAACAAGTGGGCATCCATTTACCTGCATTTGGGTGACGGGAAGTACGAGTGGGCGCCCAACTTTCAGCAGGTGTGGGACGAATCCTTAAAAGACCACACCCATACTGATAGCCGTGTGCTACACGATGACGGGATCAGTGTCACACCTTTGCAAGCGACTTTCAAAGCGGTGGGCCCGCTCGAGGGTGAAATTGTATTAGAATCGAAGCACCCTCTGGGACAAGTCAAGGCAAAAAACGCAACCAAGTATTTGCTAGTCACGCTTGAGAAAGATACGTACATATTCGAGCCCTTGTCGCGTGCGTACAAACTGTTGGGGGTTGAAGTTGTGACCGACAGGCTGATCTTGAAACAAATTCCCGAAACCCCCGCTTTGAAAGTATTCCACTATGGAGACTACGAGGACCTCGATCTCGATTTGATCCAGGACTACCCTACCCAGTACTTCACTCCATCGTACATTTACAGGAAGGCGTTGATCCGGAAACACTACTTGGCCAATACCATCCATCATTTCGTGGCGAAAAACCCACAGTCCATTCTTGTGAAAGCCGTGCCTCCAACCTACCAGCTTGAAGTCGATTACGCAGAATTCTTGGATGACTCCTTGGATGACGCGTATGAGCTCCGCGAGGAAATCGAGCAGGGCGACAAGACGTGGATTTTGAAGCCTAGCATGAGCGACAAGGGACAAGGCATACGGGTGTTTAGAACTCTAGACCAATTGCAGGCCATTTTCGACTCCTTTGAGGAAGGCTGCGACTCTGATGACGAGGAGGAGGAGGTGCAAGATGAAAAGAACAACGGTGTCATCATCTCGCAACTTCGTCACTTCATTGTCCAAGAATACCAGGAAAATCCAATGCTTCTCCCTGACTATCAGTCCAAGAAGTTCCACCTCCGCACATATGTGGTTAGCGCGGGCGACTTGGACGTTTTCGTCTACGAAAACATCCTTGCATTGTTTGCTGAAAGTGCTTTCCAAAACACTCACGGCAGCGAGGAAGACGACATCATTGATCTCGCGGGGCACTTGACGAATACTTGTCTACAAGAGGGAAATGACCCGCTCGTTGAGAGGTTCTGGGACTTGAAAGGCCTTGCGCAAGATGAGAAGGCGAATATCTTTAATCAAGTTAAGGAGATCACGGGGCAGCTTTTCAAGGCAGCTTCTTCTGTTGACAAGATCAACTTCCAGCCCATGCGCAACGCTGTTGAGACGTTTGGCGTGGACTTTTTGGTCAATGCGGATCTCTCAGTGAAACTCTTGGAGGTCAATTCGTACCCCGATTTCAAACAAACCGGAGGTGAGCTCAAAGTCATCATTGATGACTTGTTCAAAGCCGTGGCCGAGCTGATTGTTGCACCCAAATTCTTAGACTTGGATACTGCGACCGACAGTGCTCGTTTGCTCCATCAAGTATTATAATGAAGTGCGCCGAGCGCGGTATCAGCTATACATAATCTTAAATCAAAAGCACAAAGCTTTAATATAAAATTGACTCGCAACCGTAAGTTTTCACCGGAAATCCCCGAAATGCCGGTTGTTGGCGGCAGGACAATCACGAATCACGTGACAACATAGAGTATCGTGCGAACACCGAGGCAATGTCGAACGCCTAGTGAGGGAAAAAAGAACGAAAAAATGCTTCCACCTGCTAGTATTCTCGAACCAAGTACACTTGAAACCTGTTGAAATCTGCGTTTTTCCGCTTGAGTTGAGAAACGCCTTTTACCTGAACCACACAACCCGTTTGAATTGTCTCTCCCGGGAATTTTACGTGAGCAGCGCTACACCGAATCTACCCGCCCAGACTTCTATTTGACGTCATAGTATAAAAGCGATTCTCTGCAAGACAATTTCAGAGTACCCGTCTTGAACACTATAGTTGAACCACTGGAAGACAGATACGTTACGCCCTGTCAACCATTCACATTACGAACACCCCCATATCATGTCACAACGAAGAAATAACAAGAATAATAAGAAAGGCAGCAGCACAGCCGCCGAGGCGTCTCCCGCCAAGGACACACAGTTGCAAATGTTAGCGGAGATGTTCCCCGACTGGGAGAAAGAGGACTTGGCGTCGTTATTGGCCGAACACAGAAACGACGTGGAGATTGTTATCGATTTGATCGTGAACAATAAGGTGCAGAAGTGGGAACCTATCAAAAAGGAGTCTCGCCTGAAGAGGAGAGATGATACAGCCAAAACAAGCGACCATGCGCATTCGGCAGCGCCTCACAATAGCGCCGCACACACGGGTTCTCTCGGAGAGCCTCGCGGCAAACACGTACGCGAAAGACAGCCTAAAACAGACAGAAAACGGGAAAGAAAGCCACCGGTGGGCCCCAAGAAAGACTCGGCACAGGCCAAGGACGCTGCGTCTGCGTCTGCTTCATCTGCCGCCTCCGCGACCCCTGCTGCAACTTCTAGCGCTCCTTCCGCGACGTCTAATGCTGCTCCTGTGCCTTCTAATTCATGGGCCGCCGCTTTAACCAAAGACACAGCAAAACCAAAGGCCAAGGCCGCTTCTAAACTGCAGGATGAGCCTGACTCGGCCGCCAAGGAATCAATTGCGTCAGAGTCGCAGCCCGAGCCCAGCGCGGAAGAGCACAAGCCCGAACCCGTGCCAGAACAAGCACCAGGACCAAAAGCCCCATCTGCCACTGTCCAGACGTCCACGTCGTGGGCCTCTGCCATCAAGCCCAAGGCTAAACCCGTGCCCAAGAAGACTGTTGAGCCCAAGGCTTCCCAGGCCCCTGCACAACAGCCAGAAGCTGTTCAGACTGAGTCCGAAACTGTTCCCGAAGAAACAACCCCCGCTCCCGTTGAGGAGGAGGCACACGCAGCTCAGGAGGAAGCCACCGCCGCCACTTACACTGAGCCAGAGCAGCCAGTCGATGCTGCCCCAGCTCCAGTTTTGGAGTCTGAGGTTGTATTACCACAGCAGGTCAGCAACGTTGGTGTTTCTTTCGGCTCTTTATCGTTAGGCGAGAGCCAGCAGGAACCTGCCCAGGAGGAGCAGACCGAGTCAGTGCAACAGGAGCCTTTCAAGCAGCAGGAGACCGAGTCCGTACAGCCTGCCGAACTTGCGGAGCAAGACCAAAGCAGAGCTCAGATTCACCAGTCGCAGCAGCAACAAACCCAAGAGGTTCAAGAGCAAACCGAGCAACAGGCATACCAGCAACAATTTGAGCAGCAAAGAAAGGCCACTTCGAGCCAGGGCTACGACTACTACAGCCAGTTCCAACAAAGCCAGCAGCAGTTCCCTCAACAGGCTGGTGCCGGCACTATTCCAGCCCAATTTGGCTACCCATCATTTGACTACACCGGTTACGGACAAGTCAACCAAACCGGTTTGGGCTCTATGGGCTCGCCCGCCTACTACCAGGTGAATACTGCTAACAACCTCAAGACCAACCCTAGCGGTAACCCCGTTGGCGCGGTCGACATCGCTCAGTCTCCTTTAGTCGCTAACGCCACGCAGGGCTTGCAGACCCCACAGACCCAGCAGGTTCCCGGCGGAGCGCCATTTGCGTACCCTAACTACTACAACTACTACTACAACCAGCCATTCTACGGTAATGCCGCCGGCATGGGTGCCACCACCAACGCGTATGGCATGCAACAGGCCCAGCAGCCACAGCAGCCACAGCAGGGCGGGGAGCCTGCTAGCGCAGAGAGTGAGAGCACCAATGGTCAAAGCACTTCACAAAACGTGCAAGCGGCGAACCAATTTTACGGTGCTCAATACTACGGCAACCCCAACCAGTTCGGCAACAGAGGCGGCTATCCATACAATGGCTACCCAAGCACCCAGCCATTTCCTCAGAGTCAAGCCGGAGAGCAGCCAGAGGCGCAACAGAACGGCCAGCAAGGCGCACAGGCGTCCCCTGCTCCCGCTGGTGCCCCACAATACCACCAGCAGATGGCTCAGTACGCTGGCTACCAACAGTACCCACAGTACGGTACGTACCAGGACAACAGCCAGTACCGCGGATGGTACTAAAGAAGCTACCAACGGACTGGTGGCATGGCGAGCCATGTTTTTACGAGTTTAAGTAGTCAAGACAAAAATCTGAATTGATATAGTGCGGAGTGTGTACTTTTAAACCTCTCAAAGCGCGTGTAGCTGTGGACATAACAACGACGAAAACCTCGTAAGAAAACAATTGTCTCTGTTCTGAAAGAGTCCAAGAAGCAACGAGTCAAATGAAGCAAACAAAACAAATAAAGGCATTAATTCGAAAATCATTGTTTTCAAACCTGCGCACACTAACTGAGCGGGGCTAAGGCGTGTTGTGTTGTGTTGTGTATTCATCGCGAGATTTATATGCCAGATTGGGCGACCTCCAAAGTACAGGGCTCGGGGCGGCTCGCACTCTAAGGTCCAGACATGGTGCTGCCATTTGGCCATAACACGCTGATTTTTGGGTGATACTCCCCTAAAAAAAGAGAGGATTTTCAAACACAGGCTCTATATGAATAATGAAACATCTTCACTGATGCAACTTCCAATCAGAATAAACATCTGGCAAATCGTTTTGAATTTGGCTAAGTGGTCGAGTTTACGTGCTTTTCCGTACTTCAAGTACGCGGCGGCGTCGCGGGCAGACCATGAACGCGCAGGGTGCTGGCAAAAGCAGCAAATAGTTGTGGCCTGAAATTTACGCACGGCCTGCGCACTATCCATCCCGCTCCGCGCCGCCCAGCCATTCTCACTATATAGGGGGGTCTCACCTCCCACGCCAGCAATACTGCTACCAAATTTTTCCTCATAGTAACCCACACTATAAAGCAGTATGTTAACAAATTTAAACACAACAAGCCGCGCCGCGCGCGTCAAAGTCGGCTGGCCGCAGCCAAGGCAACGATTATTTGGGGCTTAATTATTCCACCACTATTTATAATCGCCCAAATTGAGCATCTCTTTGTTGTTTCACGTTGGCTGTTGACGTTGACATGGGCGGGTAAAATATGGACCTCAACAAACAACAAAAATTTTGCTTCCCGGCTTGTTTGCGAAATTCAAGCCGTGGTATTAATTATCAAAACGATTTTTTTTTTCTATTCGCTTACAGTTGTTGGTGCTGAATACCCCCTTTGTTGCTGTCCATGGGCCGCAATCTTGGGTCAACTGTGCTGGACATGTTTGGCTTCCAAGACCAATGCTGCTTTGGCGCGAAGTGCAAATGCGTACTTGAATGAGCCACCACACCGTGCCACTTTGATGTCGCATCGAATGTAAACAACGTACTAACAATGACCAGAAATGTCTACCGAAAAGAGGAAAGTCGTGAGAAAAAAGAAGGACCCAGACGCGCCCAAGAGATCCTTGTCTGCGTACATGTTCTTCGCCAACGAAAACAGAGACATTGTTAGAGCCGAGAACCCGGGCATCACTTTTGGCCAGGTCGGCAAGATGTTGGGCGAGAGGTGGAAGGCTTTGAATGCCGACGACAAGGTTCCTTACGAGAACAAGGCTGCTACCGACAAGAAGAGGTATGAGAAAGAAAAGGCCGAGTATGCTAAGAGACAGTAAACATTGCCTTACAGGTAGATCCATTTATGTATAGTATTGTTTCGTTCTTGCACTTTCTCGGTGTCACGCGGCTTGCCGCTTTTACTTGCCACCTTGGAGTCTCCCCATTGGGGAAATGTTTTAGTTATAGTTATCTAAGTTTATCAAAGTTACGTTTGCAAAAGCACACAGTCCAAAGTATCAATGACGTCACGGCAGTCGGCATATAAGCTCGATGGTCGCTAATAGGAAGCACGCCTCACGAGCGAAGACCGAATATCCAGTTTCGTTTTCCAGACCTGATTTTCGTTGTCTGCCACAATCATGTCGCTTCCCGCCCCGCCTTATAACGACGACCCCAAGTCTTTCGCGTATCCTACAGTGCGCCAAAGATGGCCCACGATTTTGGAAGGTGCTATTGCTGACATTTCCTCGTATACCAAAGTGCACCCCGAGGCCACCAAATGCGGTGAGACGGTGATTTCGAAATTGAACACGCTTTTGAAAGAGTTCCGCGAAGATGGTGCTGTTGTGCCGTTTTCTGATTCGGAAATCGAGCTTAAGCCAGAGCTCGCAGCGTACAATTCCGAGTTGGGAAGATTCAATAGGGCGAGAAAAGTCACCTGGCGCACAGGACCGTGGTTGTACTTGGAGTGCTATTTGTATCGGTTGCTCGATGTTTGGTTCAAGCAAACCATGCACCTCGAGGAATATGACGTTTTCGAGAACTCAAAGAATAAGGCGTTCCAGCAATCCTCTTTTGGAGTGTTGGAGCTTTGTAAGCGATACGAGACGTTGTCGAAGCAATTGGCCAGTGGCGCCGCCGACGAGGATGCGTTGAAGCTCTTATTCTACGAATTTATTGATATTTCCTTGTGGGGAAACGCCACGGACTTATCGCTTCTTGCCGGTAATGTAACTCTCGACGATATCAAGAGCGTGCAAGGCGCCGAGGTCCGGAAGAAGAACGAAGAGAAAATTATTGTTAACGATTCAGCCAAGGCGTGGCAGCAGGTGACAGGGGATGCGAGGAAACGAGTCGATTTCGTGTTGGACAATTCCGGGTTCGAGCTTTTCGCCGATTTGTGTTTATCTTTGTTTTTGCTTGACTCAAACCTAGTTGACTCGGTGGTGTTGCACTGTAAAGAGGTGCCGTGGTTTGTAAGCGACACCATGCCTAAAGACTTCGACATTTTGCTCCAACAATTGAAAAACGTGACCTTTTTCAGCGATATTCATGCATCTGCTAACGATAAAGCCGCCATTGACTTTTTCTCGTCGAAACTTGAATCATTGGTGTCCCAGGGAAAACTCTCTATCCAGCACCACCCATTCTGGACTTCTTACGCGAACTTCTGGGAAATCCCACAGGAAAAAGGTCTCTATGAGGAATTGAAGAAATCCAGTCTCGTGATTTTTAAGGGTGACTTGAACTACAGGAAGCTTACGGGCGATTTGAAGTGGGACACCACCACACCCTTTGTCACCTCTATCCAAGAATTGGGTTCTTCTGGGCTTCCTGTATTAGCGTTAAGAACCTGCAAGGCCGATGTTGTGGTTGGGTTGCCTGCAGGCTTGAATGAGAAATTGATAGAAACATACAAAGATATGGGCAACGAAATCGGCGAGTTGTGGACGGCTTCCGGCAAGTGGGCAGTGATTAGTTTCAGCTCGGGGCTGCAGTAGGTTTCACATTCCTGAATAGGAAATTGGATTTGTTTGATATGGATTGTCATTGACAATTGTCTCGCTAGAGGCAGAAAAATGGTAAGCCTTACGTACCACTTTCACAAACCAATTGAGGTTGCGCAAGTTTGTAAATGATTTATCAGTAGGTGCAAGCATTTCTCTCAAGTTCATTGGCCTCGGAAAGCCTATTACATTTTGTTCCACCAGTATCTGGAGCATGTATACTCATTGTAGAGGTGAGCTAACATAGCCTTTGTAGATACTGTTTCTAAACACAAGAGACATTCCATGCCCCTTCCAACCTTCGGTGCATCGTGCATGGGCACATAGGACCCGTAGCTAAAGTGATGAAGCGCTGTGAAGTCATTTCTCAAGAGCCGCTCATGCTTGTACATCTCTTTCCAGAACTTTTTCCAGCGTTGCGGCTTTCTGGCCTCCCGGCCTATTTCCAGAAATCTCCTTGGCTGAACCACTGGGGCTTTCTCTTTACTTTTCTTACTCAACGATCGGAATGCATCGGCCCTCAACCCACCTGCTTCCTCGTTGGTAATCTGAAATTTTTCTTCTGTTTCTCCGATACTTATTGCTTGTTTCACTTGTTCCTGGATCGCACCGGTTTTCATGAACCCTACCCTTTCAGGCCGGGTCACCGCCCGTGAACCAGTTACAGTCTTTTGCCAGGCTTCTAGATACATTCTCTCACTATGCGTGAAAGTCCAGTCAAGGTTTTTGAAGTACGTCCGCTCTGTGTCAAGCATTTATTCAAGCCAGCTCAATCCTTCTATTCGGTGTACTGGTACTTCTGCCAGTCGGTGTATGATCTTGCTCATGTGGTGTAGCATTTTCAACTTCAAATATCCTGTGTACCAATCAGTTGCACCCATCAAGGTATTTGCTAGTACCGCTGCTCTGTGTCCTTGCAATTGAACCGCAAGTTCTATGATTCCCCCCCTTCTTCGGGCGAGCATAAAGCTTTTCCCTTCCGATACCGTAGAATACTCTTTGTATGGCATCATCCATAGCCTTGATTTTACCATGAAAAAAAATTACAGATTCTATGTGCCGATGTTGGCACCATTGAACAATACCTATGAAAATTTACGCAACCTTAATTGGTACGTCGACACCGTCCGCCAGGTCTATTTATCCTGACGCCGGGAGGCAACAGGGGGCACTGCCCTCTAGCCTCTTCTGAATAGACAATTGAAAAAGCCGTTGGAACGAAGTAAAATACGGACAAGTTGACACTACCTATACAGCGGCTAGAATAAGGAGAATAAGGAGAATAAGGAGAATAAGGAGAATAAGGAGAATAAGGAGGAAGACCTAAGGCTTGAGAAAGTCGGGGGCTTCATTACTCAGTCTTCTCACCCGACGTATGCAAGTTTTTTGACTATAGATATATAGATTTTTGACCGTTTAGCCGCGGTTTCCTGGTACGATTTTTTTTCCTAAAAAAAAGGGGAAATTCGAATCAACTTTTTTATCAATGGTGATAAAAGTTCACATAGTACAGGAAGACCTGTTTATAGGGATCACATTTATTGAGCAGAAATCGAAAACTACCCGGGTTATTTTCTTCAAGAGCGCATGTTTGGTGTGAAAACAAATTTCTCGCGTTGTTTCTGAAAAACATAGCCTGGTGATCTCCTTAGGCAAGATGCGCTTATAAACAGGTATTATTGTTCCACTGTAGCACCACCTGCATTAGTACGATCATTCCAAGACAAGACTGTGGGGCAAACCCCGCGTTAGAGCAAACAAGATTCGCGTTCAAACCGGCAACATTGCCTATTCCAGTAGCAGTCGCGACTTCTGTATTCGGGCCCTTCTCCACGAATAGATTTCCGAAAACGTATAAGTAGCATCATACGCGAGAAATTGTGAGTAAAAGTATCCAAACCAATATTATTTCTAAATAGTTTTAAACGCATCTTTAGAAAACCACTAGAAAATGGCTGACATCAATGTTGAAGATACACTTTCTGCCTTGACGCTCACGGAGAAAATCGGCCTCATTTCAGGCATGGATTTCTGGCACACATACGCCGTTGAGCGGTTGGGCGTGCCTTCTGTTAGAGTATCGGATGGCCCAAATGGAATAAGGGGTACAAAATTCTGTAACGGCGTGCCGGCAGCATGTTTCCCATGTGGAACAGGAATGGCTGCAACTTTCAACAAGGAATTATTATATAAAGCCGGGGCGCTCATGGCAGAGGAGGCGAAGGCGAAATCAGCAAGCTGCATTCTCGGTCCAACAACCAACATTCAAAGAGGCCCCTTGGGCGGCAGAGGGTTTGAGTCGTTTTCGGAAGACCCTTTTCTCGCCGGGATGGTGTCTGTTGCCGTGGTGAACGGGATCCAGGAACATGACGTTGCCTCTGCCATCAAGCACTACGTATGCAATGATCTAGAGCACGAGCGGTCTGCCTCCGACTCTATTGTGACCGAGCGGGCGTTGAGAGAAATCTACTTGGAGCCGTTTCGCTTGGCTGTCAAGTACGCAAATCCAGCCTCGTTTATGACTGCTTATAACAAGGTAAATGGCGAGCATGTTTCCCAAAGCAAGAAGTTTTTGGATGATATCTTAAGAAAGGAGTGGGGCTGGGACGGCTTGGTAATGTCTGACTGGTTTGGCGCCTATACCATCAAGGATTCCATCGAAAACGGGTTGGACTTGGAAATGCCTGGGCCCTCTTTCTTGAGAACGGTAGCGAGTGTCTCGCACATGATTTCCTCCAGGGAAATCATCATTCAGAATTTGGATGACCGTGTGAGAAACGTTTTGAAGTTTGTGAAATGGTGCGCTCGAGCTAAAAATGCCGAATACGGGCCCGAGGAACAAAACAACACGGCTGAAACCAGGGCTACATTGAACAAGGTGGCCACGGAATCCATCGTGCTCTTGAAAAACGACAACGGCTTATTGCCGCTCAAAAGAACCGAAAAAATTGCCGTGATTGGGCCAAATGCAAAGTATGCAGCCTACAGCGGAGGCGGATCGGCATGTTTACCGACATATTATACAACCACTCCTTTCGACTCGATCGCAGAAAAACTCGGAAAAGAGCCGGCGTATGCGGTGGGGTGCTATGGTCACAAGAGTTTGCCCGGAATCTCGACTTCTCCTTTGTCCAGGAACCCTGTCACGGGCGAGCCAGGAATTAATGTGAAATTCTACAACCAGGCGCCCGGTCTGGACAACAGAACACATTTCGATGAGTTCCAGTATCAGAATTCACCCTTGGTGTTGTTTGATTACAAGCACCCAAAGATTGTGGACGGCCTTTACTATGCGGACATTACAACAGAGATTACGCCGGATGAGACTTGCGTGTACGACTTTTCCCTTACTGTGTGTGGCACAGCGCAGTTGTTTGTGGACGGCGAATTGCTTGTTGACAACAAAACTCACCAGACTCCGGGAACAGCCTTTTTTGGTGCAGGAACCATCGAAGTGATTGAGTCAAAGACGTTGAAAGCAGGGCAGACTTACAATATTAGTGTACAGTTTGGATCTGTAAACACCGCCCCGATTAAAGACGACTCGCTGTTGGCGTTTGGAGGTGCCATTTCGGTGGGCTTCTGCAAGGTCATTGATGCCAAAAAAGAAATCCAAAAGGCCGCCGACTTGGCTTCTCAGGTGGAAAAAGTGGTGTTGGCAATTGGCTTGAATCTCGAGTGGGAAGCCGAGGGTTTCGACCGCCCTGACATGTCGTTGCCTCCACACACAGACGAATTGGTGGCTGCAGTTTTAAAGGCAAATCCAAATACAGTAATTGTCAATCAATCTGGGACTCCCGTCGAAATGCCATGGCTCCAGGACGCAAAGGCATTATTGCACGCATGGTACGGTGGTTCCGAGAGCGGAAATGCTATCGCAAATGTGTTGTTTGGGGACGAAAATCCTAGTGGAAAGTTGCCATTGTCGTGGCCTTTGAAAAACGTTGACAACCCGGCCTATCTCAATTTCAAGACGGTCAAGGGCAGAGTGCTCTACGGAGAAGATATTTACGTGGGCTACCGGTATTATGAAAAGTTGCAAAGACAGGTAGCGTTTCCCTTTGGATACGGAAAATCATACACAACTTTCCGGTTTTCTGACTTGAATGTGGAGATCGATGAGGAAAACGATAAGCTCGCCGCGAGTGTGGTTGTTGAAAACACGGGCAAGATTTCAGGCTCGGAAACCATCCAGTTGTATATTGCTCCACAAGACTCGCAAACAGACCGGCCGATTAAGGAATTGAAGGGTTTTGAAAAGACTTACTTGCAAGCCGGGGCCAAAAACACAGTCAAGTTCACTCTCTCTTTAAGAGACTCGGCCTCTTTTTTTGACGAGTACTTGAACAAATGGCATTTGGAGGCTGGCAGCTACGAAGTCCAGGTAGGCTCCAGCTCCGACGATATCGAAGCAAGGACTCCTTTCAACGTAAAGCGCGAAAAGGTGTGGACCGGGTTGTAGACTGTGTGATTACGCAACAAAGTGATCACATTTCCACGAGTTATAGACGAATTTCAAAACGACAAACTACAAACATGAAAGTGACTCTAAAATGAGCAGTATTTGTTAACATCCAGGGTTCGAGGGTATAAAATGGAGAGTCAAAAAAGGTATGGAGTCCCGTATTGGTGGCTCATGACTAACTATGTGATTCTATAGACAAGGATTATACCAGATAGTCCTCGACTCGACAGAAAGAGCGGCATGATAGTTGCCCCTCACGTTTCACCGGCCTTGCGGGAATTACAGGCCACAATCTTGAATTTCTCCGCGGAAAGCTCACTGTCGTTTCCATCCTGGTTGGTCACATCGGTCATCTTGATATTGACATTCTTGATGATAAACGTCCAAACATCGTCACAGAACCTGTACGTGTGCAAGTCGCCCTTGAATGTGATTTTCGATTTACACAATCCCCGTTCTGTTTTCAAGCTCTCCGAAATGATGCGGTCGAAATTGTTCAAGATTTTCATAGCAAGCTGCGGCTGGATCTTCTCATCGCTGATCAACGTATCAAGTGCATCTGCAAGCGCGCTACCAATGGCGCTTCTTCTGTAGAGCTCGTAGTAGGCAGGCGAATTCATGAAGGGACGTTACAAACAAAAGCAATCACGGGCCCCGATTGGAAGAGGTATGCATATATGGTATCTGCTCGCAATGGCGTTTGCTAGTGTGGAACAAGAATGGTGTACGGGTGTGTACATGAGGGCATGATGATCAACGTAAACTGACATATCTACGGGTTCGATACTTTACTGGAAAATACTGGAAAATACTGGAAACTACTGGTGGTTGCTTGTTTGATATTTGGAGATGTCGCAAGATAAAAAAGACCTCACTGTGAGACAGAAATTCAATCTAGCGGTGAAAAACTGCAGATCGATCGAGCTGCTGCCAGATAGACAGGACTCTGTCCACTTTCAACAGCGGGTTCATGACACCTTAGTGGAGTTAAATATGCTTCAGTCTATAGTTAGAAGTCTCTCTCTATTTAGTGCCAACGAGCCCTTGGCCGAGGTCAGTACGGCTTATTTACCGTTTGCCACGCTAGCTTACTACGAGGCCACTTTATTCCAAAAATCGCTAACGGATTCCACCGAAACGTTTGTTCCAAACTCAATTGACCGGTTCGTGTTCAAGCCGATGAATTTGGAGAAAGCCAAAATCAAAACTTTGGAGTTTTTGACGCAAATCGACTCTTTCAACGACATTTTGTCGGCCGAACAGCGGGGTACTCTTAACTGCTTCAAAAAGTCATACAATCCTTCCAACGAGGATATTCTTGGCGCAAACACCGACCCAGCGCTGAAACGGGCAATGAAAATAGCCAACTTTAGGTTGGAAAAAGAGCTCAAGGAGAAACTTGCCATTCTTGATACGTTCTATGCCACGGGCGTTGATGAGTCTGAGGATGGTATAAGTGAAGATATATTCCAGAAATTGGACGAGGACGAAGTGCGTTTGCTCTACGTTGAGCAGTTACGGCTTTTCTCCGTCTATGCGTTCCGAGATTTGGAACTCATCGCGATGGAACTACAAATGCTTCTGAACAACAAAAGCCGGCATCAAGCCCTGGCAAAAGACGACAGTCGGCACGACACGAAGCGTCAAATCGACAAGTTTGATTATACGGCAAAGTTGGAGTCTGACCCGACCAAACATAAGGTTGTTTCAGACTTGATTAGCAAACTGGGAAAAATCCTTCAGCCATTTGTCATCACTAGCAACAAGCAGCAGCTCCGCCGCGAGGTTTTTGGCACGGGACAAGTTTTACCCTCCATGTCTATTGAGGAGTATTTAGATTATGAATTAGCCAACGGAAAATTGGCAACCGGAGGCTCCAATGGAGCCTTATCTGACAGCGACGAGCAAACAGATGATAGCGACGAGGAAGTGCACAAGCGAGAATGGGACGACTGGAAGGACGAGAACCCAAAGGGAAGTGGCAACATGAAAGCAAACATCGGATAATCAGGCGAATAGCTAAACTTCATTCATTATTCCAATAATTCTCCTTCCAACTCTTTCATCCAGCGGAGGTACTCGATGTTCAACTCGGTAATTGTGATAACCTCCCAGGTTTTCTCCACAGTCCTTTTCCTAATCCATCGGTCTTCCTCAGCCTCAAACGTTTTCAAGGTCGTCAATATAATTTTGAACAACTCCAATATCTTCAACTTGAAATATTGGAAGTTCTCTGACTGTGCAGACTCCGACAGAAGAGTATCCTTTTCCAATTGAAATCTCGTTACGAAAAGATACAATGCCTCAGCAGCTCCCCTTTTGTCGAAAAATGACTTTTTCTCGGCATCAGTTGTTGAAGGTCCCAAAAGCCTCCAAGAGAAAAGAATCTCATAGCAACTCAATGCGTTCGTAAGCACAAGATCCTCATTTGCAAGTTTGAGCAATATGGAGTCAACCAAAAGGTAATTATTGGCGAAGACATTAGTCTTGTTTGCTAAAAATAGCGTTTCAAGCTTGTTGGCCTTTACCAAAGCCTTGATGTAGTCTTCGAAATACTCCTCATAACCGCTATCGTCGTAAACTATTCTGAGCTTGGCAAGACTGATTAAGGCGTCTTTAAACTTTTGAGCGCCAAGCGTGGTTGACAAGTGGCTGCGGAGATACACCCCTTCAAGATGCCTGTAGGCTCCGCCATTTGCGGACGCCTCGAGAACTTCGAGTGCTTTGTTTTCCAACTCAATCATCAAGGAATACAAGTGCTGCTTGTCAACCAGTTCTTTAGAAACAGGGCTTTTGCCGGTCACGCACGATTTCATGTACTCGTTGATAAGCTGCGCCAACTTGTGATAGTAATTTGATTTGGCAACAGCGCTCTCCGAAGGGCCAATAAAGATATCCAGCAAGAACTCGCGCAGAAGTTGACTGGCGTCCATATTGTCTAATAAGATGTATTTTGTTTCCAGTGTGTTTACGCTTGTGAAGAGAGCGTAATCCGTGAGCATCTCATAAAACTTATCGACGTCCCGATTGAGCAAAAATACGAGGCCTATCAAGAATGAGTTGATGGGCATCAGACGGTCCATCATGGGCGCAAACTGATTTAACACAATTTCGTGCTCGCCTCTGTTCAACAAATCAAGAACGATGTCAAGAGTAGTCTTGTCAATCTTTTCCCCAAGAATGACACCTGCGTAATAATCAAATGCAGCAATGTAATTTTTGCACTGAATCAATTGCTGTAGGGCTGGATGTTTCCTCAAGGGTACTCCCCAAAACATTGACTTTTCTTTTGCGCAAACTGTCGAGCGTTCAATTGGACTCAGACAGCTGTATGTAGTGTAGCAAATGCTGGATATCTCCGACATCACTTTGTAGACCCTCAACTTTTTGACAATCTGGTTCATAAATTCGATGATATTGTCGTTCGCCTCGCATAGCAACAATAACAAGAGAAGATTGATCAATAGATCCTCATGGCTCTTCCTGATGGCCTCCAAAATATCGGTTGTCAAAAGAAGCGATAACAACCCCATCCCTTCACCCGCTGACGGGAGACTCTCTTCATCTATAATCTCGCCCTCGACATTTGCTATTCCAACGAGAGTTTGAATTTGATCAACCACTTCGGGAATGTTGTCTAGCTTGTTCATCAAAAGGGCGGATTCTCCGTCCGAAATCTTGCCAGCTAAGTATTTGGACACTAGAGCTTCTGCTCGCGAAGTATCCATTGTCGAAAATGAGCTGACTTCTTCATGAAAGCGCCGAAGCGTCTTAACAGATAACCTCGAGGAGAACGAGCTGATCAACAGTTTCAAGTCGGCAGCGGCAGGCTCATGAAAGGCCACCTCGAAGGGATGTGCCTTTCTATAAACGCCAACGCCGTTCACCTCGGAGCACAAGATCATGTCTTGCTGGACTGCCAACGATAAGGCTTCCTGGCTGGACCTGCGGAACTCCAAACATATCAAGGCAAACTTATACCATGTGGAGCTCTCAGAAACACCCGTTGCCGAGCTGATGAACGAAACGGTAGTTGTTACCTTGTCACGCAAGCAAGTGGCCTCGAAAAGGCTCGGTTTCTTTTCTGAGTTCTGGATGAAAATGTCCAATGCTGCCGCCACCATGCGCTTGTCAAACAATCCTGAGTTAAATACTGTATTCACGTAGTACAGGCTATCGCGATGACTGCTTAGTTCGGCAAATACAGACGCCTGCTGTGCCAAGGATCTGGTTATTAGGGTGATTTCCTTCGAGAATTTAGCCTGTCTGAAGCGCACGACCTCGCTGTAGGTGTTTGATTTGTAAAGAATATAATAGTCGACTTCGCTTTGGCCCTGCAAGATCTGAAAGTCCTGTATTTTCAAGCTTTTAATGTCGGCATGGGAAGATGTGTTTAGATCGTCAAGTTCCAACTTGAGAGTATCGTGGTGCTCGAGCTTCCCATCCGATATGTCCCAATTGATGAATGTATATGCAGGGCACTTAGATTCTGTCGCCTCTTTTTCGGTAGGAAGCATCAAAGACAATGTCTTCAGATCCAGATGCAGGTGCAACTCAAAGTACTTGTTGGGCACGTTATTCACCCATTCCGAGCGGCCATGAGGCGCAGTCAAATTCGAGAGCTGCTTGAGTTGTCTATGAGACCGAAGGCTATAGACCTTCACAGTTTTGTTCAAAGTCAATGTAACGAAGTCGTCTGCGTTCAAATATGCAATGTCCACGGCCGCGTTCGACGAGATACCGCCGATTTCATTCTCGGACCTTTTGGACCTCGCGAAAAGCCCGCCTAAACTGAGCGGGACCGCCGGCGCGGCATCGGTAAAGTTGTAGATATCAAAGGATAACAACGGGCTTGATCTGCGGAAATGCAAAAGACCGCCGTCGTTCATCGAAACAATGATGTTATGTGCATCCAACGCCTTCATCATGAACGGCGGTGAGCGCAACTCAAACGAGTATGGCACAGAAATGTTGACCCATTCATTGATATTGTCCAAGCTCAACCTGGACTTGGCGTTGCCGACAAGAAAGTCGCTGAGCTCGATGCGGAGCGTGATCAAAAGAAAGCTCTCGTCCAAGAAATCGATGACAATGCATGGCTCGTCTGTTGTCAGCGGCACGAAATGGTGGGTGAAAGTGCCCTTTCCGAGAATCGGGTGCGGTAACACGAATTCTAGCGATTGGAGCTGGACGCCCAACAAGGTGGCCTCGTCGACGAGAATTGGCGTCAAGCGTATCTGTTTCCTGTCATTTGTCACGCCGGCTTGGACGAGGGAAAAAAAGTGCCCCTCCTGTGAGGAAACATCAATGGACGCGCTGTGGCCTAAAAGGGCGCTGGTGTACCTCTCCGAGGCGTCTTCTGCACCTTTTGCCGGCAAGTATTTGAGCGGGAGTCTTACGTGTTTTGTGGGCAAGTGTGACTCGTACCCCACGAGATGCGACACGGCGAACGGCTCCATCTTGATGGGTATGTATTAGCGTGGTGTAAATCTGTAAATACTCAGATCGGGCACAGTTTGGGTTTTTGCATGTTCCTGGTGTACGGGTGTGCACGGGGGTCCGTTTGGTACGGATCATGAGAAGGCACGGCGATCGGGGTTGAGCGGTCGGTTTTTTGTTCCAAAAAGGTTTCTGGTATTCTCGTTTCAAAGGTGTATTCGAGAATATAATTATCACTCTTTTTTAAGGCGTGTGAACCCCCTTTTCCGTTCCCTCATAAAGTGGATGAATCCGACTTCTGCGCGCACTATAAGATCCAGACGGTGCATGGTGGGGCGCATCAGACATGTAGAGCCAGGCGCAGTGGTTGATAGGTCATATTCCCAAGGCCATGTCTTCCACTATATTTTATCGGTTTATGCACCAGAAAAACCAGTCGACGATATATTTCGACGGCACGGGTATCAATGTGTTTGACTTGAAACATGAGATCATCTCGCAGAACCAGCTAGGCCAGGGCATGGACTTCATGCTAAGACTCTATCACCTGGAGCAAATGGATCTCGAGTATGAAAACGACCAGGACGTGATTCCTAGATCAACATTTGTCATTGCAAAACGATCGCCAGTATCGGTATACAATGGGCGGTCGCAGTCGGCGGCTAGATACGTCACGGGCCGCCCAAGGGTCACGAAATTCAAGCCCCAGGCTGCGGCCTTACAGAAGGCGCCTTCGCTTAAGCCGGAAATGGTAATCGACGAGAACATGAGTGAAGAAGACCGAATCAAGATGATGTTCGAGAACCAGTCGACCGTGTGGGCGCAGGCACAAGACGAGCTTTCTCAGCATAAAGTCGTGCACTATAAAGCCGGCGGCGCCGAGGACTTGCCTCCACCAGGATATGTATGCTATAGATGTGGAGGCAAAGACCACTGGATCAAGAATTGCCCCACCAACTCAGACCCCAATTTTGAAGGTAAGAAAATCAAGAAAACTACCGGTATCCCAAAGAGTTACATGAAAACAATCTCGAAGGAAACGGTGGAGTACAGGCTCCAGAACCCTGAAAGCAACGAGAGCGGCATCCACACCGACGAAAATGGCGATTTGGTCGATGCGGAGGGTAACACATACATGGCCACAGAAGACGGCGACTACGTCGTGACTTTTGCGGACTCGAAAACTTGGACTCTGTATCAAGAAAAACAACAAAGTGCTGCTTTGAAGGCGCAGCGACAATTCGAGCAAGACGTGACCAATCGCGCTGTTGCAGACAACAGATTGGAGTTTTTGGACCCGCTCGTGACAGAACCAAAAGTGCTAAAGGCGCCCATTCGCATGACTCCATGTTGCCAGGATATGGGCGCGCTAAAAAACTCCAAAAACTATAACTACAACCAGTCTGATTTGGAACAGGCACTCATAGAAAACGATTTCCACTGCCCGAATTGCGGGAAAGAGGATATATTCATTGACTCTCTCGTGCCCAATGATGCGTTTGAAAAAGAGTTGAGCGATTACGTGGCCCTGCTTGGTCTACAAGACCCCTCAGCGGTAAAACGGTCTGCAACTGAAACCCTAGAAGAGGATCAGGATGCGAAAAGACGCAATATAGCCACCACGATGGGACCACCCGTGCCCGGAATGCCATTTCCCATGATGCCTATGATGCCTGTCCCACCCATGTTCATGGGACCCGTTCCAAATTTTCCTCAAAATCCAGGAAGTAGGCCTAATTAGTGATGTATTTAATCCATGTAATTTACTGGGGCCAATTCAGTGTTGAGCAAATCGGCGTACCGACCGACCGTATGCGTACGAGGTCCGCTGGAATCTCCAGTACGCGTACCGTACGCTGCGTACCGTACGCTGAGTACGCGATTTGCTCAACATTGGGCCAAGTCTCGTAATATGCAGGTTTAAACAAAGCCCGCGACATTTTTCTTTTGAATGGATTATGCGACAACCCCGGGCCCCAGGCGTTACCCGCCTACGCGCGAATCGCGTATAAAAAAACCGCGGTGAGACCGCCATTCTGCTTAGTACCAACCACACCATCTTCTAGGCAACAATTTGTATGTTTTATTACACTTCGACCAGATTCTCGGATGATCCAAATAATCAAATCAAACTAGAGTTTGTGACTTTTGAGAATGATCACAACATTATTACATACCTGAGGAATCGTCTTTTTCTGTGATGAAGAAAAGAAATTGGAAGAAAAAGAAAAATATGAGCGTCTCATACTAACCTCGATAGAAACTTTTAACTGAGTATGTGCACCCCATACCATCCCTCTGGGACTGGAATGTTTTTATGATGATACACCAAAAACAAAGCTGGAATTACCAACTGAAATTTTTAAGGATTATAAGTTTTTGCATTATTTCTGATTATGACATTCCACAACACCCTTTGGCTGATTTACTAACAATAAAGGTATGTTTCCAAACCATCATGGTTCAAGGAGGAAATATTGCACTGGGCACTGAATATATTGTGAGTGACAATGCATAATGGTGGGCCTCAGAAACCCACCTTGACTGATTGAACACTAAGATTTTCGCCATGGATGATTCTAACAATCAAGGACAATTCTCATCGTATGTTATCTCAGCACCTAATTCATTTGAGACAAAAAGATGATTTTCTAGATGACGAGTCTGAATCGGGTTTCCCGTAGATGACAATCACTATTTTATACCATTCATGCCTTTCTGAATTGTCTCGATGAATCAACGCTTTTCGGTGCGGTTATTAACAACGTTTCAGGATTTGAATATGCACATAGCATCTACCCAGGCTCACTAGAAGCCTAGCTGACATTTGCCGTTTCCTTTGCTACTATTGTCTGTGCAACAAGGTTAAGAGATGATATCGAAATAAAGACAAGCATATGTCCGACTCTCACGAGAACGAAGATAGATATTTTATGTCTGATAGCTTGTGTCGCGTCGAGAATGGGAGCTGGGGATATGGCCCGAATGCCAGTCTGTTTACAAAAGGTATGTTTCCCCTCAAGATCTCTCGCTTAGCAGCAGGAAAAGAAACCTTGGTGAAAGTGTGCAGAGTTTATGATGATTTACCATTTTTTCACGACGGTCTACTGTTTGCGGTGACTTGTAATCGCCGCACCTTGATGATACACTCGGCCTTGACCGGCCATGGTTCCTGAACCAAACTCTGTCACCACTAAGGGTTGTTGTACATGCAATTTACTAACAATAGGTATGTCAATTTCCAAGAAACTTCCGAGAAAACATCAAGTATGATGAACTTAGCAATTTGATATCACATGATACTCCAAAACTTTAATACGATTTGCATGTCAGTCTGACGTTTCCAAGAAGTCTACCCATGGATGACCTCGAACACGGTTTACTAACTGAAAGCCATGCTTAATACACAATCAACCAGTCTTTGACGGGAGGTTCAGGGAAGGTCTAGTTGTACATTGCATATGTGATGACTAGGACGGTAGCTCCGTGTTTATTCATCCTTCAAAGGCAAACGCTGAAGAGATTGTTTGAATGAACGCGTGTTTACCACAATCTAGCATATCTTGTCAAAGTTCGTAATGTTATACGTGTTATTTTTATTTTTTCTTTCAATCAATCAATCTACCCCTACAATTTTCCGAGCAACAGTGGGGAAAGACTTACAAAAGATCATACACATATACTCTCATAGTCCTTGGGGCTTTAGGCGAAGCAAGATATTGAAAATCGGATCCTCCTTGATACTGCCCACTCCGAAGACGTACAATATCCTGCCTAACACGCTTGGCTTCGCGTTTTAGCTCTGATGACAATTTTGCCATAGTTGTCAGGTTCGATGTATCAGTGTTCACCGGGAATGCATGATTGTAATGTGTATTATAGCTGACTGAAAAGCCCTTTAACTGCATGGGAATGGGGGACTGTTTATACTTTTAGCTTGACAAGGCTCGGCAGACCTTGACGAGGCTTAGCAAAGAAGAGGAGTGTATGTACAAGACTTTACTGGTTAAGCCAGCAACACTCGATACGTAAATCACCAGCGTGCGACTGCACGCGTGGCAGTGATGAGCAAATAGCGTACGAGGTACGCTGTACGCCGTACCGTACGCTCTGTACTCCGTACGGCGCCACTCAAGTCCTCGAAAGCTAGATATGTGAATCTTCTGAAGTTTCTTCACTTTGAAGACATCTTCTTACAAGCGATCTAAGTAAACTCTATCTTTCTTCTAGCTATGAAAATCCTGAATCAAGTACTTGCAACATTTACTCCCCTGCATAGTGTTCGGCGTATGCAGTACAGAGCGTACGGTACGGC
>JAKTUB010000387.1:2434-29714 GCA_030556465.1 Metschnikowia picachoensis | reverse complement strand
CGGCGATCGCGTAATGCTTTCTAAGCATTTTAGTAATCTCTGTGAGACGTGTCACGACGCTGCGAGACATATAATGAGACTAGACCCAGTAACTCCAGATGAATAATTCTCAGGAAAAGAAAGAGAAAAAGCATTTTTCAGACATCTAGGTCACTAGAGGAAAATCAACTGCCTAAATCTCAAGCCAAATTCGATTTCTGTTGTTTACCAACCCGCGCTGTTTATGCTAGTGAGAACACTACTCAGAGTCCTAGCACCTGCTGCAATTGCGTATATGGCGTATAAAATGTGCACCAAAAATACGGGTTTATCAAAAATTACCGGGCCCATGACCCAGTCTTCTGCAAAAAGTGTTGCAGAAACAATTACGAATGTGAATCCGTTTCCCACGCTTTTTGTATCGCACGGCGGGCCGACATTCGTATATGAGAACGACGAAACGGGCAACAAGGGCGCGTGGCGGGCTATACGAAGTTTGGGCTCTATTATCAAGGAGAAATGGAAGCCCGATTACATCATTGTGGTTTCAGCACATTGGCAGCTGGAAGGGTCGAATTCGATTGAGGTTGCAGTGCCACCCCGGAAAAGTGCGTTTGGCCAGAAGGCACGCGAATCTACGATGAATGGAGACTGGGTGGAAACCCCGTTGATCTACGATTTCTACGGCTTTCCGGACCACATGTACAAGGAAAAATTCCGTACATGGAACTCGCGTTTTCTCTCCCAGCTGATCAGTGAATATCTTCAAGAAAACGGGTTCCGCTCAAAGTTGACCGAGAGGGGCCTAGACCACGGCGTATGGGTGCCTTTGAAAGTAGCATTCCCAGAAGGCCCTGGGGAATCAGACATGGCGTTACCCGAAACCCCATTGATCCAAGTCTCCTTGACCGGTGTTGAGAGCGACTTTAAGACGCACGCACGACTTGGGGAAGTTTTGAGTCATTTCCAGAACAACATGATCTGGGATCCGGTGCGGGAAAAGCACTTACGCGGACTCATTGTATGTTCCGGCATGTCGGTACATAACTTGAGGGACCTTGGCTTAGCATTGCATTCTGGAGGAAGAACCATGCCTTACGTGCCTGAGTTCAGCAAGATCCTTTCCATGATGATGCAGTCCGCGCCAAATGTTTTGAGTAGCTTGGAATCTTTGAAAACCGAACATAGTGCGCTTCTTCACAAGGCACACCCTACGTTAGAGCATTTCGTGCCTATAGTAGTGGCGGCAGGCGTCAACAAGGCCAGTGGTGACAGGAAAGTGACCGAGGTTTATACCGCAGACCAGCTCAGCATGGCGTGGGGTACATATCAGTTCGGTACATACTCCCGCTAGATATTCTTTACTTCTTATGCTGGAACCGCGTTTTAATTGGAAAAACACGGATGAGAATAACTTCACTACATAGTATATCGTGCAGAAACCACTATGCATGCAAATCATATCCCTTGGTGTTCTTGCTGTAAATATATGGCGTTTATTGTTAGAGTGTCCTACAGTGATTCCAGTGCAAATCAACAGGAAAATGCAGACCTCTCGTAGAATCTAACGCGTTGACTTTGAAATCTTAGCAAAATTATGAAAAAAAGAAATGCATTTGGTTAACATTTTTTCATGATAGTTGCACCTCTTGGTCTTAGTGGAGGTCCGAACGAGTTAGAGTCGAATCGAGAGTAAATTCAGATAGAGGGTTCTACTCAAGTAGCACAAAAGAATGGTCCATTGTTTCTCTAATAATCCAAACCCCGGCCAAATACACATACCTCGTATCCTGTTCTGTTCTGTTCTGTTCTGTTCTGTTCTGTATTGCATGCTATACACTCATAAATATGCGTCGTTTTCACCTATATTACACTCACTTCAACAACGTCCTCACGGCCTCCTCGATGGCCTTTTCGTCCAAACCATCCAAACTGTTTTTGACCTCTCTGCCCTTTTCAAATCGGGCTGTTATGCTCGGCGAGACGCCAAAACTCTCTCTGATCAAGACCGGAATCTTGTGGTTAGTAGAAGATTTGATGACAGGGTAGTTTTTCGTCAAAAAACTCCTCAAGGGCGCGGATGCGGCACTGCCTTGGCACATGTGGAACCGCAATTCTTTCACCGCGGCGGAAATGGCGAACTTGGCGGACATGTCTAGGTATTGAATCAGTTGGTATCTCCCGTAATGGGCCACATTTGACTGGTCAAGAATCGGCGCGCGGTGGTGTCAGCCAGGGCAGGTCACGTGAGACAGGGTTGCAACGGGTACGGACACTTGAAATCTAACTGAGACTTAAGATATTTGAAAAAATGAAGAAATTTTGTGAAGCTTTTCAGAACAAACGTCGCGAGTAAATCATTACTCAGCGAATATCTCCGACTTGGGCTGGAGATGTCTGCTCATGGGCCGGACGCATACTACTGTTGCGGAAGTGCATTCAGAGCTGCTAGCAGGGGAAGTTATCACAACATAATTGTTGTTTGTTTCAGGTAAGCAGCATCATAAAGCAAATTATTCATCTTAAATCAAAATATCGGGGCTTGGATATCTTTTTTTGAGTATAATCTTAGATTCTCTCCCAGAAGATATGATCTTCATATGCAGGAGCGTTCATCACTGCAAATCAGGTCGACACCACCAATAACAAACAGGCCAAAAGCAATAAAAATTAGTATTTTTTAGCGCCTCTCACGGAAATGGAGGATTTTGAAATCGAAACACCCGATAAATTATACCAAAACGCAGTATGATGGATACTGCAGCGTTCGAAAGACCCCACGGTGGATGTCACGTGATGGCATCTCGCGAAAAAACCCATCGCTGCGCGAGCGAGTCTCCGCAATGGCTAAGATTTATCACCTTCGACAGTATATTCTTGATTACACGAAAAATAACCACAAGCGCCATGGCAGACAACAATCCCGACGGCGGGATGTCTCCCGAAGTGCTTATTATGGAAGAAAAACTCGCCAAGATCCGCACACAGGTCAACCTGAAGCTCGAGAATCAGAAAAACCTCGCGCTCATTTTGTCGGCGGTGGAGGAGAATATCGACGAGCAGAAAAATGATAAAACACCCGTGGCATACTTCGTCTCCTTCCTTGCGTTGCTCGACCAGGCCGTAGTGGCAGACGAGGTCGCCGATGCCGGTGTGGCCGCCGCCGCAGCATATTTCTTGGACTTGGTTTCGCCGTTTGCGCCCAAGCCGCTTTTGAAGCAGAAATTTGCACCCATTTTGACCAAGTTGGCGCCCGTGTTGACGTCTGCCAGTGCCGAGGCCTCGCTCGTGAGGGCTTCCATTGGTGCGTTGGAGACGATCTTGCTTGCCCAGGACAACCAGCAGTGGCAGTCGACGGGGAATGTGTCGCCCAAAAGGGCATTGGTGGGAATGCTAGAGTTATCATTTGATCCGCGCCCAAAAGTACGCAAACGGGCCCAGGAGGCAGTTCAGAAAATCTTGAGCAACCCGCCGCCGTCGCCACTGCCCGTGCATAGCTCTGCTGGGCTTTGTGCTGACTTGGCGTTGCAACGGTTGTCGTCGCTTATCGAAAACGCACCCAAGGGCAAGAAAAACAGTACCAACAAGGAGCTGAACTCTGCCACTATCCATACGTTGCAATTGGTGACGGCGATCACGTCTGCCAATGCATGGCCCGCCGACAAAATCGACGCCCTTTGTGACATTTTGCTCGATGTCTCGCGCACGCTGGACCAGTATTTGGTGTCGCTGGCGTTTGCTGCATTTGACGGCTTGTTTTCGTCGATGGCCCACGAAATCGATGTGGAGAGATTCACGCGTGTTTTGGATATCATCTTCGACTTGAAACCGCCTGTGGACGATACCCATTTGGCCGCGGCGTGGCTTGCTGTGGTGGCCAATGGCTTTCAGGCGTTTGCGAAATTGCTGCCGCAGGTGTGCTTGGGCAAGATCGAGAAAATCGTGCCTTCCATTGCAGACTTCCTTGCCGCCGAGGCTAAAGACATCTACGTGTCAGCACTGCAATGCTTGATCGCCATCATCACCGAGAGTATCCCCGACACTTATTTACTTCAGCCCACGGCAACAAACGGCGTCACGCCCGAGATCTACGAAAACGTGGATAGCGTTATCACGTTTCTTGCCGAGTTCGTCGAAAAAGAATTATTTTCCATCAAGTATCAACACGCAACCAGGGAGATCTTGGAGATGGCCACTGCGACCGTGCACAAACTTCGGTCACGGGCCAATCCCGATTTCATCGCCATTCTCGATACCGTGGGCCAGTGGCGGTCGAATGAGGTTGAAAACTTCCCGCACAATAAGGAGGCCGAGGATTTCATCGCGGCTTGCGTTGCCAACATGGGCCCCGAAGTCGTTTTGAGCAGTCTCCCACTAAACCTCACCAACACTGAGAAGACCCAACCGGGCCGCGCGTGGATGTTGCCGATTTTGCGTGACAATGTGCGCTGCGCCAGCTTGAAGTACTTCCAGCAACAGATTCTCCCGCTCACAGACTTCTTCGGCGAGAAAATCGCCCTGGCTACCCAGAAAGACTCCATGCACACCAAGATCTTCCAGACTATTGTCGACCAGGTCTGGGACTTGTTGCCCCATTTCAGCGATTTGCCCCGGGATTTGCCAGAGGCGTTTACCGATGACTTCGCCGCTCATTTGGCTGGCCTCTTATACTCTAACGTCGATTTGCGCGTGGTTATCTGTAATGCATTGCGCTTGATGGTGGAGTCGAATCTCGTCTACGGAAACGGCGGGTTGGCTGACGACCTTTTGATCCAGGAAGAATTCCCCATTGAAAACGCCCAGGCCAACATCAACTATTTGGCGTCCAAGGCTTCCAACATCTTATCTGTGTTGTTCAACGTTTTCTCATCAACGATGCCCGAGACCAGATCTTTCGTGGTGGAGACCATCAACGTGTACTTGCAGATTATCCCTCAGGCGGATTTGCAGGTGACTTTCGATAAAGTGTGCGGCTTGTTGAAAAAGGCGTTGGACGAGGAAGTTACGGAACAAGCACCCAAAAAGGGCGCCCCACCGCAGCTCAGCGTCACCATGATGGACCTTGTCGTGACCATGGCAAAATACGTGCCGGAGTCGTGCTACAACGCGCTCTTTGCCATTTTCTCGTCCACAGTAACAATGTCACAGAACGCCATGATGCAAAAACGTGCATTCCGCGTGATCACCAAATTGAGCGAGGCCGAGGCCGGCGAAAATGCCATTGGCCAGTACATTGGCGAGATCGAACGGGTTTTCGTCGAAACAACCAACTCTACACATACCTCTGCCAGGGCCGCGCGTTTGGCCGCAATGCTGTACATCATCAAGGTGTTGCCCGCAACAGATTTGCACTTCATTCCGTCCGTGCTTCAGGAAGTGATCATGTCCACCAAGGACGTGAACGAGCGCTCGAGAGAGGCCGCTTACGGACTTCTTATCCAGATGGGCCGTAAGATGCAGGAGGGTGGTGTGATTGAAAACGGGAAAGTCGCAGGATTTGACCCGGAAACACCCGCTTCCGAGGCCAGCTTGACCAATTTCTTCACCATGGTCAGCGCCGGTTTGGCCGCGCAGTCTACGCACATGATATCGGCGTCGATCACCGCACTCTCGTGCATTATGTATGAGTTCAAAGACGCGTTGCCGCACGATGTGCTTATCGAGTTGGCTTCCACCGTGGAGTTGTTCCTAACGCACAATTCGCGAGAAATCGCCAAGCTGGCCATCGGTTTTGTCAAAGTTGAGGTTTTATCACTTCCCGATGAATTCATTCGCGCGAACTTGACCGAAATGTTGGGCAAGTTGATGCGGTGGTCGCACGAACACAAAAACCATTTCAAGCTGAAAGTGAAGCACATCGTCGAGCGGCTTATCCGCAAATTCGGCATTGACGCTGTCGAGCAGGCGATCCCCGAGGAGGACCGTAAGTTGGTGGCGAATATCAAGAAATCAAGGGCTAGAGCCAAGAAGAGAGATGCCGAGGATGAATCGGAGGCTAAACCGGCTAAGACGTTCATGTCTGCATACGAGGAGGCAGTATACGACTCCGATTCCGAGTCCGAGGGTGAGAATGACGAGCCCGCAGGGAAAACCGCCAGGAATAAGGCCGGTGACAAATTCATCTTGGACACAGGTGACGAGCCATTGAACTTGTTGGACCGCCAGACTCTCGCACACATCTCGCTGTCGAAACCCAAGAAGTTCTCCAAGAAAGACATCGAGAAACATGACGTCGAGATGAAGAACGGTAAGATCGTGTTCAAGGAGATGGTGAAGGCGAATGAGGACCCATTGAGTGCCGGTTCAGGCATCGACGCCTACTTGGATGCGGTGAAACAGGCACCTGTGAGGGGCCAGAAGAACAAGTTGAAATTTAAGAAGACTAAGGATGATGAAATCTGGCTGGACTCCGAGGACGAGAAGCCTCGTGCGCAGCAAAAGGGCAAGTTTTCCAAGAAACTGGGTGTGCAGAAACCAAAGCAGAAGTTCAAGGCGAGAAAGAAGCTCTAGTCAAGGGCCGTGAAGGAGTTGTATAGTTAGAGACAAATAAAAGAACGAAGTTTACTTTTTGAACTGACTTGCTCCATTATGCAAGATGTGAATACTCGTATCAAGCCAAAACGAATGATTCCGAAATCGTTTTTCTTGTCTCGCTCTACAGCTTTTCGCTTCTCCTGACCTCACGCATTTTGCACCCAGTGAATAGCTGGCCTCTGTGCACACCTCGAGAAGTGAAGCGAAAAAAACACCATGCACACCCCACTTGAACCGAAATAGACAATTATTCTTACCATGTCAGCCAAAGCATCACCTATCAAGATTCGTTTGGCAAGGTTCGGTAGAAAACACCAGCCCGTATACAATATTGTTGTGGCACGCATAAGATCGGCCAGAAACTCGTTGCCAATCGAAGTGTTGGGCACTTATAACCCAATCACGGTGCCCTTGACGCCAGATGAACAAGCCAAAAACGTGAAACCATACAAACACATCGAGTTGGATTTTCATCGTGCGAAATACTGGCTTGGAGTGGGTGCGCTGACGAGCGATCGTGTGTCTTTTTTGTTCAAGAGAGCAGGCTTGCTTCCCGAGCTGTGGCCTAAGGAGGATAAACTTTCACAAGTTATCAGCAAGCCGGTTGCCAAGAGCCCCAAAATTGAGACCGAAGAGAAGCAAGACTTCCTCAGACCAAGAGACTAGAGTCGTATTCTCAGTGATTTCGCAACGAACCTCCGCATGTATATATAGATATCATAATCAAAAACCAAATAACAGAACCATAGAACAAACAGAAAAGCAACACACATGAATGAATAAAGAAAACTCACGTCCTTTTCAGCCATAAACATGCTTGTGCCATGGCAAATATTTGCACTTCAAACACTTGTGCTCTTTGAAAGTGACCTTGTTCACCCTGTAGCGCTCCTCAATCAGCGACCTAAAGTCTCTTAGCTCGTATGCCACTTGCTCATTAAGCTGATATATCTTTCGGGATTTTGGAAGCAGTGTTTTGACGTTGGGCAGCCTGTGAACGACTTGGCTCGCTGCAGTGTCCAGGTACCGCGGACCGTCCTTTTCTAGATCAACGGCCAGCTCAGCATCTGGCAGTTCAGGGGTGGGATTAGAATCATATGCAATTGTACGCGAGAAAAAATTCACAAAATCGGGCGTTGCAGGTGGTGGGTGATCTTGTGGACAGTCACAGGCCCTAGCTACACGGTCGTTGACTACCCGTCTCACAACAGTCGACTCGTGCCCTGTCTCATTGCTGCACCATTGTTCGAGAATTAGTCCCTCACCATAAATCTCGTTGTATAAATCCACGAAAATCTGAAGGTAGTTGACAGCTTGAAGCGCCGTGCACCAATTCAGCCTCCGAAAAGGGTTGAGCTGAATCATTTGGAAGAAGGGCGAGTGAAGCTCTTCTTTTTGCTTGTCAAAATACGCCGTGTTCTCTTGCAACTTGCAAAATTTGTCAATTCGGGCAAAATGTGATAAAAACTCTTCAAAGTACTCGAGCTCAAGAAGCGAAAAGGAGTCTGATTGTAGCGAGCTTTCGAAAAATCGGAAAAGATTAACCGTGGGCACGCAATTATTGATCACAATCAAGTTAATTTTCGCAAGGTAATTCATGATACCTACCGCTTCATCTTTAAGAATATTGACTGGAGTGTTATTCACAATCTGAACCAGGGAATGTTTACCCTTGGTTCTCTCTTGTCGTGTCGAGACTTCCAGAATGAACAAGTTGAGATCTCTGGTGGCTTCGAGAATATCCTCGATCTTGAACGATGACATGAACCCCTCAGACGAGGGTAGTAATGATCCAGAAAGTGTTTCAGGAATTCTAAGTGGATTTGTAAATGAATACACAAGCAAGATAACGTCGTGAATTGCCTTCACGAGAAAAAAGCAGCTAGTTGCATTCTGCTCATCATGGCATGCACGGAACACCTCCAAAACGATTCGCTCCATGAATAAATTGGCTTTTCTCGATAGCGCCTGAATGTACTCATTGTATGCGCTACGCTCAATTTTGACACAGTAAACCATCAGCTCCATTATTGTGTTCCTGAGCTTTGTTAGTACCTCTGGAACCTCATTGATGTTTTTGAATCCATCAAAACAAAGGTTTGAGATCGTGGCCAAGGACTCGGAAAGCTTGGTGGGCTTGTACCGACAAGGCTCAATATCAATATCTTCGAGACCAGGGTATTCGATGTAGAAGTTTCGCGTCGAATAAGTAGAGTCATTGGACTCATAAATAGTATGGAATATTGATGCCATAACCAAGCGACCGTGATTCTATTTGCGTGTGGATGGAAATGGACTGTTTCCCTATCCCAAGCGATAGAAACGAGATTTTCTTTACAAGCCCTTCTTTGCCCAGTCAATGAAACTCCGATATCTTCTGTTCGGAACTTTTTGATGAAGTAAACACCTCTTAAATTTGCTTATAAGCTTGGGTGGGTGGACTTCCTCCCTGAATATTAATTATGCGTTGCTCTCAATCCAGCTTATAGCAGATGATAGTACCAAATCGGCTAACAGGTAAACCTTATTTCTTTGTTAGGTGGCTGACTGTATCAAACCAAAATGACTCGCTTGCACTAAGAACAGGGTCGGTATCACAAAATAGGAAGGAGATAACAAATAGCCGCTCCGTCTCATTTGGGTGCAAAAATGCGCGGCTGCATTTTCAAGCGAGGCACTTACACTTGCCAGGAGCGCGAGACAGCTTTGCTAAGGACCATGCCATCATGCTACATGAAGATCAGAACTTATCAAAGTGGTACGTAGAATCAGAATTGCAGCCACATTTTTGATCATAAGGGTGAGTCACTCATGTTTGACGCTCAGCGCTACACAGCTATGAAGCTTCATGGGAACTCAAAAAGCTTCACGACTTTTTGCACGATAGTTTTCTCGCTGAAGGGAGTATTGAGGAATGTCAGCGTTTAATTCATGGCTTGTGGATGTTGTTGAGACGGTTGTTGAGACTTACACAGCAAGTGCAAATGACGAGCTGGGAGATTTGATTGTAACCATAATAGGTATTCTCAGTCTTTAGTTTCGTTTCGTGAGTATTCTATAGTCTCTGCAACGTCTGCACAACCCATCATCAAAGCAAGTATGCTAGTTGCTGATCCACGGCAGCTTTCAGCGAAACTAAGCCGAAGCGATTGAAACGGCCTAGTCTTGAAACAGAATCTTAGCCCCGCTGTTAACCGAGATTAAGCAAGAGACGTGACCCAAGTTTAATGGTAATAACCAATGAACCCCCCTACTCTACAAATACTACCTACAGTGATGTGGTTATACAGAAGCTGTTGATAAACTAGTATACACATAGCTGTGCGCTTAGTCGAACAAACCGAAGCCCATGTCGTCGTCCTCAGACTCCTCGTCCTCTGGAGCAGCCTCCTCAGCGGCAGCCTCAGAAGCACCAGCCTCAGCGGCAGGGGCAGCAGCGGCGTAAGCCTCAGGGTTGGCCAATCTGTCCTTGATGGCCTCGGAGCCCTCGAAGGTGTAGTCGGTGGCGATCGACACAGCCAAAACGTTCTTGTAGTGGTTGATGACGGAGTGGCCGACGGATGGCAAGGTTGGGTAGTTGACAGCCAAAGACACGGAGGCGATGGTCTGGATGGCAGACACAAAGTGGCCAACCAACTCCTCGTCGGTGATGTCCAAGATCTCGGCAGGGAAGACCTGGCCGTTGTCGTAAACCTGGGACACAGTCAAACCGTACGTGAATGGCGAGATGTTCAACAAGTTCAACAAAGAAGCCTCGGAAGGACCAACCTTGTTACCGGCATCAACGACCTTGACGTCAGAGACAATCTCGATGAAACCTCTGGCAATCTTGGTTGGGACACCCAAAGCCTGGAAGAAAGAAGTCTTACCTGGCTCCATACCGGTGTTACCGGCTGGCACCCAAACATCCTTGGGGGCGACGGCACCGGCCTTAGCTGGGGCGGCGACGACGTTGGAGACAATGCGCTCTCTGATGGACTTCAAGTCACCGTTAGTGAAGATGAAACCAACGTTACCCTTGATGTGAGGCAACAACTTCTCGTACTCTGGCAACTCAGCCAAGAAGCCTCTGATGGCTCTTCTCACCATGGTGTTCTTACCCATCAACACGGTGGCCTCGCCTCTCAAGGCCTTTCTGGTCTCGTGCATCTGCTGAGACGAGACATTGTCGACACCAACCACGAAGACCGACTTGTACTCAGTCAACAACTCCTTCAACTTAGCGAAGTATTGCACTTTCTTGTCACGAGTTCCACCCATTTCGATTATATTTCTTCGTTAGGAGTATTTAATGGCCCTCAAAAAGATGATGGGTGAAAAGTTTGTGGCAGTTTTTTTTCTCTCTTTGGCTGCGCACTGGCCGTCGGCGCAGTCACGTGCGCGAGGTTTTTTTCTCGTGCCGCGAACAGGGGCCAAGCCCTAGGTACCTTCACGTGATACAACAGCGAGGACTATGCCAGATCTGGTACTCTCAAATATTACCAGTTTGACATTGGCGAAAAAGTGAATATTCGGGTATTATCGGCTTTGTTTGTCTTTTTCTCTTGACTAAAAAGCTGTTTTGATGTTAAGAACGCCAGATACGAAGTGTTTCAAGAAAAAGGCGCTTCCGACTCAAGAAAAGCCAATTCTCATGATAAGATCATAGATGTAATGGGTTGGGCGCTGCATGGAGTCTTGACACAATTTCACAACCATAGGTCATCTGCGCAACCCTGTTCACACCGGGCATTGCCATGAGTGATGGACAAAGCGTCTCGTTGGCTATAACTACAAGTTTTCAAATAACCGTTGTATGTGCACGAAATTGATAATTTCTGTGAACCACTCCAACGCACTGGGGTGGAACCCCCATCATATTTATATTGCACATGAAAGTGTACTTACCAATTGCTTGAATATTGAAGACAGCTCGCCTATTATCTGTACTGGCTCACGTTTATTGCTACGAATTCGTGTGGCTGCTTTGAGTTCATTCGTTGTCTATGTATAGTTGCTGCCAAATGTCTCTTCAGTTTCACGAAATTGACTGCATACTTTCCATGAAGTCTCGCGGGGTAATGAGTATTATTCCAAGACAATTAAGGATAAGAGCCAGCTAAGAAACGACGTTCTTCTGCCTTCACTTTAGAAGTTCACTCGAATAGGGAGACCAGTTGCATGTCAGTGGCTTGCATGCCAGCAAGTGTTGTATTAATTTCACCTGATTAATGTTGAGCAGTGATGTTCAAGCACTAGATTCACCAGGATTTTAGCCGTACCCTAGATTCTCGTAGTCTGAGCTCACAAAGTTATGTGACAAAAATCTCTTCCAAAGTTTATCTAGACGTTTTGATTTTTTGCTTTTCTTTGTTGAATCTTTAGCCGGCCCGCCGAGTTTTCTGCCTAGCTTCAACCACTCCAGAACAGTCAAGTCTTTCATTGCATAAAAATTAGCATCATCCGTAGTGTACTCGACTTCGTACTCAAACTCTTTTTTCTTGGCGTTGACGGATTTTAAATCAAGGTAGTATTGAACAAACCGTTCCGGAGTGAACAATTGTGGCACATAAGCGGGGCCTAACGGCGTATTCTTGGGCATTTTACGGGGAATTGTCTGGTCTCGTTTGAGCGCCTCGGCTTTATCATTAAAGATAGAAAAGCCATCATGAAGCTCATCAGAGTCATCCTCTTGTAAAACCTGATCAAGCTTGGCGAAAAACTGTTCCCATCCTGCACCCTGATAAGATTCTGTCTCGTAGAGATCGGAAATATTGTACTCCCAAACACGTATTCCAGGATTGAATGTGGGCACCACGCTAGCGGCCACGTTCACAATCGAATAGCGTTCACCGTTTATTCCCGACTTTTTCTGGCTCTTGATTTTTGCATAAGTGCCCTCGCGCACAGTTTCCATATATGCCACTTTTCTTTGCGGAATTCCGCCCTGAATCTCAATACTTTTCGGGATTGTGTAGTCAAACCCGAATTCTTGCTCGACGCTGTCGATAGTATCGTGTATAACCGAAGAATTATATAGACTGTACAACTCCTCAAGCAGCGTAAAATCCAGTGAAAAGTCTTCCTCGTCGTCCGCCTGGAAACCTGATCCGGAAAACTTTCTCTGCATAGAAGTATACGCCTGCTTGGAGTCGAGCGGGAGAAAATGGTCAATGTTCATGTGGCCGTACAAACCGCCAATGATGACATCCCTATATTCATGCGACCAAAGGATATACTTCCGGAGACAAGAAATGTCATAGTTTTTCGGTGTAGGAGGCACGTGGCCCGTGAGCCATACCTTCATATTGCGCTGGCGCATCTCCTTCAACACATAGCCCAACCACAAAAACAATTTGTATCCAGGATCCTTTCTCTTATCACAGCTTTCCACCAACGGATTCGACTGGAACAAGTATAGCGTGTTGATCGAGAGCACGGCCAATTTGTTTGGAATTACTTCCTGAAAGAAATAAACGCCCCGACTGAAGATATGCAACTGTGACTGTGGTACAAATGGTCTCCAGATCTTGAAAAACTCTCTTGTTTGGAGCGTCGGCCCAGGAGCGAAGAGATTGTGTGGGTACACGTCATTGTTGCCCAAGGAAGGAACGGGCAAGCTGCCAAACTTTTTGTGCATCAAATCCGAGATTTGCTCATTCATCTCGAATATATCCAGCTCCGTTCTGGGGTACTGCCGGTCGTTGTCATGGCGCATATTATCGCCAGTCCAAACGATGAAATCGATTTTATCCTTCAAATTTTCTGCAATCCAATCAATTGTGTCCTCAACCAAGGCCATGGGCGAGTCACATCCCGTGAGAGCATCGCCGTATTTACCCGCTTCACCGGTGCCTCCATGGCACATTCCCTCTATGTCCGATCCCGGCTTGTAATGCGGGTCGGGATGAAAATCAGTGATATGGAGAAACCGCCCATGGATAGCACGTTTCTCGCCCGTTTCAGGGTCTGTGATTTCGACCGATTTTTTCGGCTTCAACCCCAATTTGGCGAGTGCATGGTCGTTTGAGGAAGCCAAAAGTGGCTTCACAATATAGTCGGTGAGAGTTTCCGGAGACGACACACAATTTTTGGCGTATGGGGTAAGAAGCCACAATAGAAGACCAAGCGCTAGCGCATTTATTAGCGCTAACAATGCGGCTCTCGTAGAGATGGCCATTATACGTGGTCGTGAGTAGAAGTATGCCTTTTGCAATTCTTCGGCTCATAATTAGCTCGCCGATAAGCCGGAGATGTGCACGTGACATGCCCTGAAGCAATTTCGCACCCGGAACCGGGCAATGGTGGTTACGAGGCAGGACGGCAAGGTCAATTAAAATTAAGTCGTCTTTTGACAGCTGACTCTAAAAGCCCAGAATAAGCAGATTTTACCTTTTTTCTTTGCTTGATACATCTGATTAAGGACTGAGATCCAGAATTGTTTACCTAGCTCTCCACAAAACTATACATGAATATATATGAAACCCTGGTCTGCTTCGCTGCCATGCCTTGCGTTGATACCTTTGCTTGGATGCGTATGAGAAATAATTAGGTTGTCATCGCCCTAGTGGCTGTACTTCCCGCACCTGCCACTTCAACTCTCGCAACAGAAGGGTCGCAACAGAAGGGTCGCCCATCCGGTGATTCGCGCCGTCTTCGAGAGTATGCCATACCTTCTTGACGGTCTTCACAGACTTTACCATACTCTCACGCGTAGAAGAACCGAAAACTTGGTTTGCGATCACTGAAAGTACAGTTTTTGAGTATTATGACTCATCAAGTATGGTACGGAGTCAGCAACAACGTGGTGTTTTGGGTACTGGTCGGCGAATTTTGAAATTGAGCCCAATTCCCCAAGTAGTGTAGCATCAGGCGAAAAAAGAACAGATACTCTTGCAGAGAAATAATCTGAAACAATTTTACAATTACTTACTAATGATTCAACCAGAGAACAAAATTGTGGCGTCATTTCTCCATATTGGCCAGTACGGGTTAATACCGAGTTTTTATCGTTGAGCAGTGCTTCAGAAAAAGGCTTATTAGCTCCGTTGCCTTTGGCGATTAGACAAGAACGAAGAGAATTATACCCAATCCCGCCACATATGTATTATAAAAGTTGGTTTGACTGTTGATCCTAGACAAGTAAAGTTAGAGGATTTTGCCCATAGCACCTTTCCCAAATGATGGTTTTCTTGTTTCGGGTCATTAAGGTAGCGGCGGGGCACAGAATTGTCAACGAATCTAACCGATCATACTACCTAGATAATAGCAAAGACTTGACTTTCACGCAGCCATCAGCCATAGTGGTGACAGCTGAAAGTGGTTTCCCCTTCTTGGGTTGCGCAGAGACTAAACTTGTGCCGTTTTGGGCAAAACTAAAAGTATGAGCACGATCTTGCATATCCTAATTTGGCTTGAGTGAATTTATTTGGGCAGGGATGTAAAACGCACGAGCTGCAAATTTTCTGCGCGAGATGCATAATATCTGTCATATAAGCAGAAAAAGCAACAAAATCGCGGAAGCTGGTTTTTATTGTATTTCTTAGGTTAGGGGCGCACAAGTGGCTATAATCTTAGAAAATCAGTACCCCAAACGTCTTAGCGTCTTAGTAGTATTAGGAAGATATCCGTGCGAGTTCAATTATTTTCTTAGGGCGTCTTAGGGCGTCACTTTCTTCAAAAATATGGCAAGGTGGCAACGTAGGTTATTTCGCGCCATGGTGGATGAGAGGTGCATGAAATTCTTGCACATAGCCTATTCTGATGCCTATAAGTGGGCACCCATTTGGCTTATGTACGTCGCGTTTATTGCAGAGCGTGTTTGACGGCCCCCTTTGGAAACAAAACGCGACCGAAAAAAAACGAACTTGACTGAATTGGTTTACTATTGCGCCGCGATTTGCCCAAAAGAAAGAACCGTTGGGTATCGAGATATTACTTGTCTGCAACAACAATTCTACAAATATAATAAAGAACAAGGTGTGAAACTGTAAATACAACTCGTGATCTTGTTGATCGCCCTCAAATTCAAAATCCTCAGGACATTGTAATTTGAAGATGTTTGGGTCAAGGCTAGCAGAGGTTAAGTCCACTGGAACGTGGCGCCACAGAGGGTGACGGCCCCGTGAACCTCCTAAAGCCCCTTATCCCATCCATCTGAGAGTCGAGTTGTTTGGGAATGCAGCTCTAAGTGGGTGGTAAATTCCATCTAAAGCTAAATACCGGCGAGAGACCGATAGCGAACAAGTACAGTGATGGAAAGATGAAAAGCACTTTGAAAAGAGAGTGAAAACGTACGTGAAATTGTTGATCTTTGCTCACAGAAGGCCAATATTTGTTACGTGGATATTAGACAGCCCTGTAACATGTGATAATGCCACGTTCGTTTCGTATTGTGAGACTTTAGCTCCTCGCGATTGCGCAACCATGTCAGGCCATTAAAAAAAAGGGAGAAAAAAAAACCTCCAGGGTAGCTCGAAACGCGAGCTCAGTTATTGGTCCTAGCAACAGCCCAATGGACGTATTCAGCAACACTTGAGTCAGAAGCGAGGTACACAAATTTAGCCAATCTAAAATCTAGCACATAAATTCCGGATTTCATTGGGAATCTCGTAGATGAATACGCCCGTCTGATTCCAATATTGTGTCACTTTAGGTGGATAATTAAAAGGGTCTTATAGTCGCGGCATAAGGCTCGCCGCGGCGCGACAACCATCGCTTCACCAGGCAACCAGAACACGCGCAGCCTGTTTACCCCTATACGTCAACAGAATGCAAGTTTACTTCCCTCAACAATGAGTAAAAGTGTTGAAACGACCTTTTTTGGAAAGCGGTAGTGCGTCGAAGGTTCATGCTTTGTAAAAAAAGTGGCATGGTCATCGCCGTGGCTCGAGCCTTCTCCTGAATTGTGTACTTAGGTCGCGTCGTCGCGTCGCGAGATGCACGTAATATGCGCGCGAACAGTAAACAAAAACATCACTGGTTGCGCGCAGGAGCCGGCCAAAAAAAAAAAGAATATAGACACGCAAATAAACTACGCTCGTAATTACTTGCATGGTGCCTGCAAGTGTTGCGTGCTCTATGTCGCGAATATAAATCATCCAGTTTTCGCCCAGATCGGAAAACGCTTGTTTGCGATCTTGAATTTATCCAAATTTTGCCATTGTCTTTAATCCAATACTTCAGAAGAAGGGACATTCTTTGAATCGATTATCCATCACAACCAAAGCATAAGCATCATCGTCACAGGCAAGCGCTACTGATACCATTTCATCATAAAAAACACATGGAAACATAATCGCAACCTTATACAATGTTTATATCGACGCCCGAGAAATCTCGTTCAATCGATAGAATCCAAAAACACGCCAATCCAGGCACGTTCGTGCTCCCGCCATTGCTGGCAATGCTTCGCGAGGACCACTTAACTCCTACAAGGCCCATTTTGCCGGCGCTTAACTCATTCTCACCACCAAAAACGCCCAGATTCGTGCTTCCCAGCATACGTTCCTCCAGCACGCCAATGTTGGCCACATTGCCCGAGTTTACAGTCACACCGCCCGTCTCGGCAACTGCACCTAGAAGGAACGCAGCTCAGTTCGCTGGAGAGCACAACTTTGTGAACAGAGAGCCAGCGTCGTACATAAGCAATTCATCGATTAATTCAGTGGAGTCGGATGCAGACGTATCTATCAACAACTCAATGATCATGAAACCAAAGCGGAAATACAGCACCACTCTGCCCACACGTGACTTTGCATTTATCAGTCACTCGCCGGCAACGTACCCTTCACAAGAACCGTCGATCGATAATGCATCTTTGGCGAGAAGGAAAAGAAGAAGAACATCACCTGTGGAACTTGCAGTGCTCAACGACCAGTTTAGTTTGGGCCTGACCCCGGACAAGGCGCGGCGTATTGAGATCGCTGGGAAAGTCAACATGACGGAAAAGGCAGTGCAGATTTGGTTCCAAAACAAAAGACAGTCGCTTCGCCGCATGAAGCATTTCGAAAGGGAGGTCACGCTTTTGCCTCCCACGCCGGATACGTCTACAATGGTTGCTGCTGGGCTTGATCAAGCCCCATTCCATGCATTCACCCCGCTGAAACCGGCATTGGTGACTTCGGAGTCACAGCAGTTCCCTCACAGCTCGACAATGGTGCAAATTTCGCCCACAAGATCTCTTTCTGTGTCTAACCCGCATACGCTGCCTGTGCCAAGATCCTTACAACCGCCACTTCGGACTTCTAGCAAGCCTTCGCAGGCAAGCACGTGCCTTTTCTCTGACTGTTTTCAAGCAAATCCCGAGAGACAAACGCCCGAGCTTGTCATGAACTTGACCAACAAAAAGCAGCCGGAATTCGCCCGGCAACTGGCGCAGGCGTCAACCCAGGTAATGACGTTCAAATTAACGCCCCAGGGGCGGAAGCCGTTGGCCGCTGTGAACCCGAACACTCTCAACAAAGCAAAACCTTCCGCCTCAAAGGACTCGCAATGCGTACAGAACCTTTTGTCGTTGAAGGTCGGCCATCGCTAAACACTCTACCCTTGCATTCTCTGCTTGAAAGCAGACCCAATCCACGACTTACGAGACTTACTTTCCACTATTGTAGCTCTGTAGCTTTGTAGCAGGGGGATATCCCGGGAAGTACACCAGATCGAGGGCTATGTGTCTATGATTGTGAAAGGCCGCCAAGACTCGTGACCAACACTGCGAACTGAAATGCATTCGTGAATCATAATTTAAGGTGTCTATATGGTCATCTCGGTATGGGCAGCGATACGGTGGTCACAGCCGAGTTTGAGAAATAGTTGGAGTGGGCAGTCAATCTACATACATGGGAATCGTTTGAGTCGAAATGCCCTGAAACTCCAGCCAGATGGTTTTTGGATGCACTTACCACAAAATCTGTGGCTGATCAAAAAGCATCTCATTCAACTATTTTGTGGAGTATATGTGTACTGTAGTGACGATTTCTGATCACCAAACAATCAATGCCGCTCTATAATTTGTTTGGAAACAGATCTAGCCCGCAAAAGGTCAATTCATCACATCTTTCGATTGTTTATTGTAATATGTGACCATGAAATCACACTCAGCGGCCTTTTTGTGGTAGAAAAAGTTGTTCAACTACAGACAAAATGTCACTTTACATAACAGAGGCGTGTCTCTGAAGTAAGCCTGGCCGTTCTACCTGTGATTCCGCAATATCCTTTGATCCTTTCTTCTCTTGAATGTATTCTCTTCTTATATATACCTTCTCGCTCGATCAGGCCGCCTGGGGCCGGGACTGCGACTGGGCCATCACACGCTCTGTTCTCTCTGCATCAAACTCAAAGTCAAAGTACGACTTGTCGTAGTAGTGTACACGGATAAAACCATCCTCTCCACCGGAAACGTACCCGATATCGTCCGGGTGCACCGCCACGGTGTTTAAAGGACCGAAATGGCCCTTGACTCTACCGATCTCGTCCATGAAGATCTTGTGGTAGAAGCGCGCCTCGAACTTACCCTGGGATTCGGACGTGGTGGTGACATTACGGGCCTCCTGACCACCGCCCAAGATGACAAAGTTCTTTTTGGGCGTGATAGCGGCGGTGTTCATGGGCGCGTCGGCCTTGTAAACCTTTAAGATCTCAAATGTGTCGACATCAATGAGCGTGGCGTTCTTGTCCTTGGAAGCAGTGATGAAGTACAGCTTGTCGTCATGGGCAAACTGGATATCCGTCACGGAAACAACCTTTTCCTCATTGTGGATTCCGTGCGCTTGCACGGTCTGAATGAACTCGCCGGTAACACCGTCGTATTTCGAGATGTAGCCATCTTCATGGCCGGCTATGATGTATTTGCCCTCTGCTGACCAGCCAGCCACGGTGACTTTCGTAGCGTCGGGCCTGGTCTCGATAACAAGGCTGGGCTCGACTTTCTGGTCATGCACGTTGTCGTAGTTGATGTCATAGATAGAAATTGCACCCTTGCTGCCCATGACCTTATCATTGATGGCCAACAACTTCGAGTTGTCTGGGGAAAAAGCAACCCTTCTCACGGGTGATGCTGCCTCCCATTGAAACACATTTTCGCCCGTTTGCACATTCCACAAACGGATACTGAGGTCGGCGCTTCCTGTGACACAAAGCTGCGTTTTCGAGTCCACGTCGATCGACCAAATCGTACCCTTGTGGCCTTCCAAAGTGCCTAAGCGCTCACCATTTGATGAGTACCAAATCAGCGCCAGCGAATCTTTTGCCACGGAAAAAAGAATGTCGCCCTCGCGGTTGAACTTAATCTGTGTCAAAGACCGCTCGTGGCCCATTAATTTGATCGGTCTCATGGTGTTGTGTAGGGATAGATGTGCTGGTTTTGGTGGAATATGCTAAGATGCATGAGAAAAGTTTTCAGAGTGAGGACGGCGTGCGCGCACCATTAATATGGCGAGGCGGAAATCAGTCAACATACGTAAAGCGTATTATTGTCGAGTATTTATGTCAGAGTAAAATATTTAATATTTACAGGAGTATGAAATTGGCATTTTACGCAACGTTTTCGGTGCAAATGTCTGTCTAGATGGAATAACGAATTTGGCTTCTTCGCAGCTACATGGCGGGCGCGCGCCGCATAGAGGCCTTTTTTTTCCTCATTCCATGACATGTAAATATGATTTCTTTCTTTGAACAAAAGAGATACTTGACCGTTCAAACGCGGTTTTCTGTGAATACGATTTGTTTCTTTAAAAAAAAGGAGGATTGGGCCATTCTGAAAGTAGCCTCTTTGGAACAGAAACTGCTCTTTTTACAGTAACCATTACTGCAAGCAAATGTTGAAATTTTGTCAAGAACCGGATCAATTCTTATCAGGGAAGGAGTGAAATGAAAAAAACAAAAAAAGATTGCAACACCTTAATTTCGCATATGGTCTCCCACTACACTACTCAGTAAGGCCCTAGGCAGGTTAACTAACGTTGATCGGACGGGGAACAGTGCTGTCTACCTGGAATGGTCGCAACCTTTTGAATGACATTCTGAGATAAATATGTCAGATATGTTTGTTTTGTTATGCATGTATTCATACCAAAACACCGTGAGGGTATCTCGGTGCTATCTTTTTTTGAGCCCCGTTAATTCAAAACAGTCACTCTATCATCTCTACACCGAGTGTAGGTGTTCCAAAATCCTTTGGGATAGATTGAGCATCCAAGCACGCAGCCTCTTCTTAAGACAAGGCGTTGGAACGAAGTAAAACACCGGAAAGCTGACACTACTCACACAGCCGCTACGAAAAAGGGGCTACCTTGGTTTCTCCTTTGGTCATGTAGTTATAAGCAAATGTGCTCAAATAGCCCACGTTACGCATGCACAACTACTTTGCGTAGTAAAAGTTAGCAAGCTCCGTCTTTTAAATCATTGATCTCATATTTTCGATGGTATGACTGGGAATAGACACATTAAGCAAGTAGCGTCAATTACAACTAGACGGAATCTGACATACAAACATTTGTTTGAAAAAAAAAAGAAGCAAGCGAATTCACGGCATCGCGTCTATTGCAGGAAGATGTTTTGTTTGCAAACGCCATTTTGTGCTCAAAATACAAATCCGCAAGCGTTCCCACGTCTGATATGGAAATTGGAGTGCGTGAAGTTTTGCTTCTACTAAAAATTTGATGAAAGGAGTCACTTTATAAGCTAGAAAATTGAACATCAAGCGGCAACGCCTGCTTTTCCCTTCTACACTCTGTGGACTGGCGCGTCTGATAATCCGAGGTACGCCATTCACGGTTCACGCGTTTCCAAGGCACGGAAATCGTGATTCTACGCGTCAAATGAATGCCTGGCACACATGTGAGGGGCAGTTTGAAAACTAGCCTTTGGGACGCCCTTTAAACCGGTTATCTATCCATAAACATACTAAACTGCATACAACTCACACACACTCTACTTTGGGTCTCTGCGTGTTTCGTAGAGTAGAGAGCGTAGCTACTCAATAGCGTAGCGTACGTATGTAGTCCTCTACGCGGCTACGCAGTTTTTGCCCATCTCTGACGTACAGCGTACCGTCGGAACGCCGATTTGCTCAGCACTGCACTGAAGGTACGAATATGCACTCCTTTTGTTACGCGCCCTGTATGAACAAAGGTTGCAAAAAAAATGCTACTGATGAGAAATCTCTTACGCGTGAGAATTTTATTTGACACATTTTAATCTTCTTTTTGCTTCACCTGTTGATTTCAAATGCGCAACAAAATGGGAAAGCCTTCTAGAAAGGATCTTCATCACTTTATGTGAAAGTATCGCGTCCATCACATGATTGTGAACTGAAATTAAGGGGTTAGACCAGTTTTCACTACGTTCAGTACCATTGAGCTCGACGTGCCATAGATTCCCTCTCCGAGAGCCATGCAAAAATGATTGAAATTACATTTTAGGTATTATAAAGGAGCTGTGATGCATATTCTAAGATAGTCAGTCAAACATCAGCATCGGGTGGAGCCAAAATTTGTGTTCGCAGATTGTCCGCACATCAACGCTTCAGCGAACGGTCGGTTCGTGTCAGGTGTGCAATCTCTAAATGAGCTCGAGCCAATTTTTTTGGCTCAAAGTACTCTTAATATTTGGTGCATCTCCTTTTTTGTGGTAAATTTCAGTAATGATTACGCGCACTATACCTGACAAAGGTTTTGAATGAAGCAACAAAGCCGCAGTATCAGGATGGCCTTCCAAAACATAGCGCAAATTCTCCACAAAGGTCTTAATCTTCTTATTACTGAGAAACGAGAAGGTGAGAATAGCCTCCTTCACCAAATTGAAACTATGCCTGTCACACCGCACATCTCGTGAAACACTAATCTCTTTACCGACAATGTCATTGGCGAATTTTCGAGACAAGACGTTTATGGGCCCAGCGTTGTCCCTAATGATTGATTATACGATCCTTTGTACCCTGCTTCATCAAAATAATGTCAAGGCACTTGTAGCGCGTCTGTACAGGGTACGATGTATGCTCATTCAAACAGTCGAATCTAATGGTAAAATTCTTGAGATCATGCGCATCTTCGAAATAATGCAAAATGACTGCCAAAACAATCGCTTTTATTTCCAGATTTTCACACATGGAGGGCGAGAGCAAAGCGGCTTTCGTTTGTAGCAGGTATTACTCGGAACAAGTTGGCATTATCCTTGGGAGTGGTTTTGAGAATCGAGTGCACAGTGAAAAGAGTGACTGACCGAGGAAAATCATCTTTCAAACATCCAAGGAGCCTTTAAAATGATTTACTGTCGACTCGCGCGAAAGGTAGGTTGTTCGCTATGAGAAATATGAGTAAACGATGTTTGAAAGTCTGTGAATCGAACATGACATGAGAAGGTTTCGTTTTGTGGATGAAGATTTAGATTCAGAACTGTTGTTAGTGAGACTTTGATCGGGGCTTGTCAGTAGCTCCATATATGGAGTGAAGAAACTATTCATTCTCGTGTCGATTTTACGGAAGAACGTTTTTGACCGATGTTTTTTGGGCTTGTAGTTTATCGGCACAGGTATATCTTTTTGGTTCAACAATCAGTCAATTTAATATCGTTATTCGTCGCCGTCGAATGAACAAGATTCTGGAATGGTATTCTCGGCCGGCAAGTTGGATTTCGTAGCGTCTTCCTGAAGCTGTCTGAGCACGTCGTGGTGGTGTTATGAGCGGCCAGCTTTTGACGTTATATAGGGAACTCATAGAAAGTAAAGCTATTCATGCTTAATTTGGCTCGAAATCCTCGAGCGCCCAGTCGATTAAACAAAGTGGATCGCATCGGCAGAGACTTGTCGTCAAGGCAGGCAAAATCAGGAGCCATGAGATCTATTTCAGCGAAGCGAACTCGGGAAGGCTTTTCTATCCGCCATGATTGATAGAACTAAACAAATCATTTTGTGGGAATTTTGTGGGCTTTATGTAGCCGTGATGTCAGTCGCGTCCGATGTGTAAAGCCTGCGGGTGCAATATCTTGCCTTTGATTCCGTGTGACTTCATCCAAACACAATAACATCCCGTTTTTTCAAGGGAGGCTGACCACAACGAAGTCCTGTCTGGTTAATATTACTTCGCGATGTTCACAGTGACCTCCTGTTTCGCCAAGGGACACTCAGCTTGATTTTCTTCAGATATCCGATCATGCATTAACCTGCGTCAACATGGATTCAAGGTGCATTGGTCCCTCAGGTCGTTTTGGTTGCCACCAAGTGCTGGTGGTCTCAGGTAAATTTGCTCAGGTATGCCGTCTTTGGTAATCTGGCTAAATTTTAATTGCTAAATAATTTAGACCTTTCTATTTTCCGTTTATCTCAAACTTTCTGGGACCTGCTCGGACCCCCCATGTGCGTCATATGCCTTCGGTGCCTTTCTGAGACGTTTTCAAACGTCTAAAAGCGCAAGTGGTTTAGTGGTAAAATCCAACGTTGCCATCGTTGGGCCCCCGGTTCGATTCCGGGCTTGCGCAAATTAGTTTTTGATCTTGTGATCAGAAGGGCGTTGTTTCTGTGATATCTTGTCGATTTTGCAGTTGGTTTTGACGTTGATTTTTTAGCACGAAGAGATTTTCGTTGTTACATGCAGTACCGCGACATTCAAATATGCCGCGAATAGTCAAGAAGACGATTTGATTCCAAGAAAACACAATGATAAAAATTCAGCCATTATATATGACTGACCTCTGAATATTCTATTTGATGGCCCTCGCGCCTTTATGGGTGAAATGAAATGCATGTATGTTTGGATTTGGTGCTGGTAATTTTGTTTACTGAATAAGCATCTTCCTCTCTATATACAGTATAGCCACTGATGCATGCGCTTACAACAAGAACTGATTCGGATATACGACATGTACGTCGTAATCGGCTGTACGAAACAACACTGATTGTATGCTATATTCGCTTAAATTAGCAGTCGAATATTTTCTCATCATCCATGTGCGTTGAAAATATTTTACCCGGCGTCTGCTCAATGTGGCACAGTATTTTCAGACAAATACTCTAATACTAGTAGTTCCCATTCGTTACCGATTACTAGTATTTAAATTTGAGACTACTAGTAAAAATATATAGTAATATGTATTTGAAGATTACCAAACCGCTTGAAAGCAGACCTCGTGTGGCACGATGTCTCGAAATGGATAAAATGTACATACGAAGCTGTCATAGAATTCATGTAGGGCCTTCGGCATTTGCCACGACTCTTTAAGAGAGAAGTGAATAGCACGAAAATTGTTCTGAATAAGTGCTTTACAACCCCAAAGAGGTTTAGGAGGCTCACATCGCTTTTAATGGCAAGCAAAAATTAAATTAAAGTCAAAGCATGCGAGTGAAATGGTGAACTTGCCGTACAAATAGTTTGATAGACATTCTCGATGATGACGGGTTTCTATATAGCTTACATCAAAGCAATCAAAGGGACTTCGGCTTGCCAAACGATCTCGGATAAATCAGCTCTTTGAAAGGTACCCCTCATGCCCAGACACCAAATTTGATTCTAGCGAATCGTGTAAGTCCTCCCTAGTATCCAAAATGCTATGTACTTTTTTATTTTATCAAAGAGATTCCTCCATGTCATATATATATATATATATATATATATCTTTGGAGTCGATCTGAACTTATTTGTGCCTCATGACCCATGAAAGCATTTGATGTTGGCACATTCAAGTTCCTTGATCATTCTCTACAACACTGTCTCCTTCACTTTAGCTGCTCATACTCCCGGACTCATATACCATCACTTGGTCGTTACCACAATCAGTGATTTCTTCCGCGATGGCTCCTTCATCTTGGCTCTCACATTCGTTGGTCCCATGCGATTTGAGAATCGCTAGCTTTTGAATTGTGCCTGACAACATATAGTTTCGCATTTTTGTGACAGTATCATCCACCGGAGAGAAGAGCGTTTCCAGTGGGGCAGATCTTGCCGGCATAGCCAGGAAAATAGAATGGGAATAGCCGACTTGTTCTCGTTGTAAACATCATGAACTCTCGGTTCTGCGTGCAAGCTGAGAGATTGCAGAACATCATCCTGGCTTACTGTCCCCTGTATCATCCAAGAAAAGATATTGTCTTCAGCATCTTCTTTTACACTATTTCCTGATACCTTGCGCCGCTCTCTTCTCTTTTGCGTTGAGTTCGAGTTCTTTGAGATCTTTTGCCCGTGTTCTATCTCTGTCTTGTAGAGTAGGTAAGTAGCTCTGAAGTCATTTAAAATCTTGAAAATAGTCTCGAAAGAAAGTCCGGGAGACAGTAGAAACCCCCGTAGCTTCTGCCTTGGATCGAGAATGCAGGCCCTGTAAAGTGGCAGCAATGTTTCATTCTCAGTATCGTACACATGATAGTGTTTGAGGAGCTTTGTCTCGGCCAACAGAATTTCTGTGAGTATCAAAGCATTCTCAGTCCCCTCGCGCATCCTCGATACGCTCATGGAGTTTTTTGAAGAGTCGAATTGCCGAGGCGATAGCCAAATTTCTAGTCTTGTAAAGCTAGGGTCTGAATCAGGGTGCGGACATTATTTTTCGTAAATCGTATCGGTAAATACGAAACTACGTCATGATAATGAGCGTATTTCTGAATACGAAATACGATTATTGTGGGGCCTACGTTTTGTCAATCGTAAGGTTGTTTCGTTAATGTTCCTATCACCTTTTTCGATTTTTATCATAAATCCTAATGTATCGTAATATGTTTGCATAACGTCGGCCATAGTACAGTGGCGTGCGACCCAGATCATTAATTCAAAGATACAAATGTTCGACAGATACAATTTTATAAAAAATGGTTACTCAGACATGCACCACAAGTCTCGCTGAATATCACTCCTTTTGTTGCCGAGCAATACTCTTACCATTGCCATAATGCCAACAGGCAGGATGAGCCCGCCATGTTTTGCGGTTGGCCTGTCATCAAACAATAAGCGTGGCTGGATAGGCCTCAAACAATGAAATGTGAGATATCATGGGGTGGCTAGTGGCTACCTGCCTTGGCGTATGTGTTTTTTTTTTTCCACCCAAGAGGAATATAGAAGCAAATCAAATTCATCAAAGTATCTACGTGTACATCCATCAACAAAAATTCACGGTACACTTTGTAATCAGCATTCTGTACAAACTCTACATATGCAGCCATAGAATTCGATACATAGGGCTGACTGGCATAAGTCGCATCACGCCGACCGAAAGTCTCAAGGATCAAAAGTATAAGAGTTAATCTATCCTGAGCAATACAATTTCGTAAGACCAAAAAAGCTCAAGGGTGTCTCACTTGTTCTTCCCAGTAGCTATACAACACAGAAAAAGCTAGATTTTTGTATGTATGAAAAAAGTCAGAGACTCATCTCATGATCAGTTGCCCAATCACTACAAAAATTGCATTCGTGCAGGAGCATCTGCATGAGTACGCTCAACCGTGCCTTGGCCAATGCAAATTTCGAAGAGCTTGAACTCCTAGCGGCCTTTAAGCAAGGCCAGAAGATAGAAAAAAAAGACTGCAACACTGTAATTTCGCATATGGTCTCCCACTACACTACTCAGTACAACTCTGCGAAGGTTAACTAACGTTGATCGGACGGGAAACAGTGCTTTCTTCGCGAAATGGTCGCAGCCATAATTGTCATGGATGAAACCGGCCAAGCTGTTGGCCTGGTCAAGTGATAAGTATCACGTGCTAAGATGCTAGGCTGTATGCAGTCCTAGTCGCACTAGGGTTTATCTTGAAGAGTTCTCACCAGTAATATTATAAGGAACTAGCGGTTATTTAGATAGAAGTCAATATACAATC